>CAJVQX010000032.1:0-21346 GCA_911387935.1 Dolichovespula saxonica
GTCCGGGCTCTAACCGTGTCTTTCTAACCGTAAACCGGGGTTGTGCCATTAGAGGGGCATCGTTAGCAACAGCTGTGTTTTACATCGTTCCTTGATTTCTCGCCATTTTGTAAAAGCCTCCACCATCATCTTCTCCTCTTCCTTTTGTTCCTCTTCTTCCTCTTCTTCTTCTTCTTCTTCTCCTTCTTCTTCTTTCCCTCGACCGCCGCATCCCTCTATCCAACGACCACACCTCACCATAGTTGTTTTTTTTTCGTTTATCATCGACCGATTCAAAATGAAGTATATCGTTTGCCACGAGAAGATGAGAGAGAAAGAGAGAGAGTGAGAGAGAGAGAGAGAGAGAGAGAGAGAGAGAGAGAGAGAGAGAGAGAAAGAGAGAGAGTGAGAGAGAGAGAGAGAGAGAGAGAGAGAGTGAGTGGGTGGAGATGAAAGAGGGGAAAGGGAAGAATGGAATCTAAACGTTAACCGATAATGTACACACTATCGACTTGAATTTCCACGCGGTACACTTTACTTTCCTTGACATATTGCTCTTTGGTTAAGGGTAAGGTGAGGATGCCTTTACGAAATACGATAGAAAGAGAAAAAGAAAGAGAATGAGAGAGAGAGGAGAGAGAGAGAGAGAGAGAAAGAGAGAGATAGAGAAGTCCCTACATCGCGGTTTCCGTTTTGAGATGAAAGCAGGACGGTAGCTAGATGACATACGACCGCTCGTAAAACATTGTGAAAAAGCGCCTTAAGGTACGTAACTTGCCTCGAGAAGGAATGGTCCTCGCGAGAAAGGAGGAGATTCGAAGATGAGGCTAAAGGAAAAATTCTTCCCTCTACCGTGTATGGAGATATTTGCTTTCGTTGTTCCTTTCCTATGGGCATATATCTTTCTCTTTCTCGGTGATGGTGGTTGTGGTGATTTTATTTTTGGTTTTCAATATTTTAGGAAATTTTTGTGGGTTCTTTTTTTATTTCGTTTTGTTTCTATCGTTGTCGTTATTGACGTCGTTGTCGTTGTTACTTTGCTTATATTTTTCTTGCTTTTTCATGTCCTTTATCGTAACCTCTTGCGTCAGTCCTACTAAGAGATAATCCTTATATCGATTTGGTACTACCTGCGAGTGATAAATACGTGATAAATTTTCGAGGATTTAAATCCATTCGAAGGATTTCAATTTCTTTCGTTTAAACGTATTAAAACGTTTCGTCGATGTATAACATTTGCATTGTCTTTTGTTATTAAAAAAAAACAGTATGAGAATAACATAAAAATAATCAATAATAATAATAATCATAATATTAATAATAATAATAATGCAAAAGAAAATATAAAAAAGAATAAGAGAAAAATAAATAAAAAGAATTTGTAAGGACAGTTTACAAGTACGATTACGAGAAACGAAAAAGACAATTTAATAGCCGGTAATTCGAGTAAGATCGATCGACGATCCTACGTATCCACGTAGAGTATCGTTTCGAGTTAGCTGGCGTGATCCGTGCTAGTAACAAGGGTAGCCATTTACGATAGATATTTTCTCTCATTTCGAGCGGCACGTGAAAACCGTTACGTACTAATTCCAAAGGGAACGATGCGGCGCGGCAATGTTTCGAGAAAACAAAGTGCCCGAAACTGCGATACCATTTTCTTTTTCTTGATTATACCACGAGGTCACGACATTTAAACACGTTTATCGTTGCTTTTCTCGTCGTGAAAGAAGAAGAAGAAGAAGAAGAGGAAGAGGAGGAAGAAAAGAATGGATACAATGAAGAATAAAAGGAGAAGACAAAAATCTCGTTGTTCCCGGTACGACCCTGACAACATTCTTTACTGATCTCTAATCTTCGGTAAAAAGAAAAAAAAAAAAAAGAAACATTATGCGACAAAGTCAATAAAACTGATAAGAATCGAGAAACGTTTGGAAAGGTAATTGTACGTACATACTTATTGATAAAGGTATATCGTTGGAACGATTTTAGATCTTTGGTTTTCTTCGTTTTTTTTTTGTTTGTAAATTTTTTTATGATTCGTCGTCGATGTATCTTCGAGTATAATAAACTTCCATGATCGTCCATTTCAAAAATCTTTTTTTTTTGTTTAAACCGTTAACTTCGTTTGACGATTATATTCGTCGTTTCTTATTTTCTTTCTTTTTTTTTTTATTTTTGTTCAACGAAATAGAAACAATTTTTTGAAACGTAATTATGAGATCGAATCCTTATCGAATATATTCCTATTATAACATTATTATATGTACATTTGTATTAATATTATGTAACGATCATCAAATTAATATGTCGAATTAATATTTACCATTGATTATATCTTCTTAGATTTTTAAACAATGCCTAAAGTATACATATATATATATATCATGAAGTATTATATATTGATATGAGAATATTATTTTGCCTGTAATATTTTGATAAAAAAGTATTATAAAATGGATTAACTTTAGCAGTCAGCATTATCGACGTATACTGTAAACATACATAGCAAACAACGTTAGTCAAGGCTTTTTCACTCTCTCCCTCTCTCTCTCTCTCTCTCTCTGCCTGTGTATAGAATGTATAAAAATTGCAAATTACTATGGTTGTCCCAAAGCCTGAGGGTGCGAAGCCGGAGAATCTGGGAAAACCTACTTCGTTTTTATCACCTGACCCGAGGTTTTAAGCTAAAGTTGATGCGATAAACGACATTTTCTTTAGCAACGAAAATAGAGTTCATCTCCAGTGAATATCTAAAATTTCGTTTCTTATTTTTTCCCCATAGGAATATATATATATATATATATATATATATATATATATATAAGAAAAAAAGAATAAAAAAATAAAATAAAATAAATAAAAACAAATAAAGAATAATACAATACACGCGTGCTCTTTCTTTCATTCTTTCTTTCTTTCTTGTTTTTCATTTAGAAATATTAAATTAAAATTTATGAAGCTTCGCGTTTGTAAGAATAAAACAATAAATAAATAGATAAAACAAGAAAAAGATGAAAATTAAAAACGATACAAAGAAAGGTGAATTGGATAAGCGAAGGAAAAGATGGCGAACGATATAAAGAGTAAAATTTCGATCGAAATGAGATGCTAGGTTAATTCGTTTGTTCGAAAGAGAATGGGAATTAGAAAATTGTTAGAAAATAGTTGAAATTTGTTGGGTCCGGTAAAAGAGGTGGCTCCTGTTAGCGCAGAGTGGGTAAGGGAGCCACGCGAGGCATCAGAGAAAACGTCGAGGTTGAAAGAGGATTTAATTCAATTTGAGAGAGAAGTTATCTGGATACTCGATAACGATTCTCGTATTTCGAAAGTAGCCGAGCCTTTATCTTACGCTCCTTTCGTCTGAACTACCAAACGCTTACCTCTGCTATTACTTCTTCTTCTTCTTCTCGTTCTTTTGGCTCTCTCTCTCTCTCTCTTTCTCTTTCGTAAGGTCGAAAGAGGATTCGACGAAATCGATAAAGTTTTCCCTCCCCTTTTCTCTCTCTTTTTTTTTTAACTCTCACTACGAGCCGTCTCTACCGCGATTACCAACCTACTGAATGCGTGTGTATTTATGTGTGTGTGTGTGTGTGTGTGTAAGCGAAAGAGAGAGAGAGAGAGAGAGATAAAGAGAGAAAGAAAATTCTCTTCTTCAATTTTGTCAGAGATTCTAGACCGCCATGGTCTCGAACGTGGAGAGATTTAATCAACGTCTCTTTGTCTTCTTCTTTTACTTCTTCTTTTAGTTCTCTGTTACTACGATAAATCTCTTAATGACCGAGCCGACTCGAAAATTCGCATTTCCAGTTAGAAACCTGGAAGGAGGGTGATAGAGAAAGAGAAAGTGTGAGAAAGAGAGAGAAAGAGAGAGAGAGAGAGAGAGAGACAGAGAGAGAGAGAGAGAGAAAGAGAGAGAGGTGGAGAGATGATCGTATCGACACCTGTGATGCCAATTTCCGGAAAATATTCTCTATCTCTCTTTCTTACTCTCACTTCTCTCTCTCTCTCTCCTCTCTCTCTCTCTCATCTCTCTCTCCTCTCTCTCTCTCTCTCTCTCTCTCTTCTCTCTCTCTCTCTCTCTCTCTCTCTACACACACACACACACACACACACGCGCGCGCGCGCGCGTACATATATATATATTTTTTTTTCGTCTATCGATCCTCGTTTCCATTTGAATTCAGTATTTGGATAGCAGGATACCTATGTATCACGTAGATTCGAAGATTGATTGAAATTGACTGATAGCTAGTTCGATTATCAAATTAATATTGATCGACTATACGATTATATTTGATTTATTATAAATATATATATATATTAATATTTTTTTTATTTAATTTATTATTAAAATATATACTTATATATTTTTATAATAAATAAATATATATATATATATATATATATATATTATACATACGTATATTAATAATATCTGGATAGTTACGAAAAAATTAATTAAATAAGTATTTTATAATAGGGTAGGCGGTGAGATATCGGGTGGATGGGTGTTCGGGGGATAGACAGCGGTATAGGTATTTTTACTTACTCAGACGTAACACGGAAAACTTTTATTTTAATGACGTTCCCGTTTCCCTTGATTTTCAAAGAAGAAAATTTATGCAAGATATCATGTATTATCGGGGGAGCTGACCGTTCAACGAACGAACCTGTCCAACGACCAGATACCGTCGGTGATTTTCGGATGGTAGTGCAACGTGAACGAGTACACGACGAAAAAAGAGAGAGAAAAAAGTGAGAGAAAGAGAGAGAAAGAGAGAGAGAGAGAGAGAGAGAAAGAGAAAGGAGAAAAGAGAGAAGCCTAGAGCAATGTTTACGAAGTACATAAAATCGCGGACACACTCGTGGCTATGCATAGTGATGCGAGAGTAACCACGAAGTTACGACGTAACGTTGTCGTTTTAACGGGAAAATTTTAACCCTAAATCACAGACTCCAAATTTTTCCCTTAGGGATAAACTCCTCTTTCTCCTCGTCATCTCTCTTTGTTGTCGTTCGATCTCCCTATCGTTAACTCTTTCTTCTTTTCTTGTTAATTTTTTTTTCTCTTTCCGTTTCCTTCCTTCCCTTCCTTATTCGTTCTTCGATTCATTTTGGTTTTTTTCCTTTTTGTTTTCTTCTTATTCCTCTTTTTTCTCTTCTTCTTCTTTTCTTCTTCTTCTTCTTCTTTTCTCCTTTCTTCTTCTTCTTCTTCTTCTCTCTTTTCTTCTTTTTCTTCTTCTTCCTTTTTCTTCCTCTCTTTTCTATCCTGCTTTTACTCGACGCATAAACTATTTCTTTGCTCTTTAAATGGATCTCAAAAGAAAGTTACGTTACATGAAAAAAGAACCGGGCACCGATATTTGAGGAATTGAAAAAAAAAAAATAAGAAAAAAGAAAAAGAAAAAAAGAAGGAAAGGAAGAAAGAGGAGAGGAAATAAAAATAAGACCGAAAGGAAAACTCAACGTTGAAAATTATTTTCCTTTTTAATACTAGGAAGGATGGTTGAAGAAAAAAAAAAAGCAAAAAACACAAGAAAAAGAATAAAAAGAAAAGAAAAATAAAAAAAAAAAATAAGAAAAAAATAAAGTAGAAGATAGTTCGAAGATATTTCCAGTTTTAATGTTCCCCTTTGAAACGTTTGAAAGTAGCTCCGATTTGTAAGAGGCTCTCTCTCGTCTCTCTCTCTCTCTCTCTCTTCCTCCACCGAAAGAAAAAGTTCCACGGTTGAGAGAAAAAGCGAAACGAAGATATTCCTCTTCGGTTTCACGATCGAACTTCTTTCCAAACTATTTTTCCTCGAGACGAGTCCTTTCCTCGTCTACCGGTAAAAAGGATCCGTTCGTCCGTATATACTCTCTCTCTCTCTCTCTCTCTCTCTCTCTCTCTCTCTCTCTCTCTCTCTCTCTCTCCTCTCCCCTCTTCACCTTCCGATATCGTAGCCCAGCATGAAAAGTACTTTACCTCCAATTTACAACCTTTGAATCGCGTTTCCTTTTCTGAGACTTTCGCACTCGTAGCTACTTAGGCGACACTTGAAACTACTAAATCTCATTATCGAGACGACTCTCGTTGTTCCGAAAAGAAAACGCGATAACAACGTTTGCGCAAACTATTTTAAGAGTTTCTGATACATAAAAAAAAAAAAAAAATAGAACAGAAACAAGGGATAAATACAAATGAGTATTTATTCATTTAATTATTTAAATAGAAAGAGATATTATTAAAGTTTACATCGTGATTTCGTGTTTCTGCGTGAAAACATTAATTACAAAATTATAGTATATTACATTATATTATATTATATTATATTATATTTTAAATTAATAATATTAATATGTTATATTATATTACATTATAAAACAATTAATAATATTAATGAGATTGTATTGCATTAATATTAATAAATATCATATCATATCATATCATATCATATCATATCATATCATATCATATCATATTATATTATATTATATAAACAATTAATATTAATAACATATGTTAGCTTGATGTCGGATAATTCATTCTATATCAAGTTAGAAATATCTAGCGTTAAACTGGTCACAGGTACGATATCGATAAGGGAAGTTAGGTGGAGAACACAGGAGGAAAAGAGTATAAATGGGAAAACCATTGCCGGAAGTAAACTCACGTAATTTAGATCTCGTAACGCCGACAAAGCACGCGGCAACGTTTACCTCGTCCCACGAGAACGTTCTTCGGTCTTTTTCGTGTTGCCGAGCTTCGTTATCATTTCTTCTTTCTTTTTTAACTCTCTCTCTCTCTCTCTCTCTCTCTCTCTCTCTCTCTCTCTCTCCCTCTCTCTCCCTCTCTCTCTCCCGAGACTTTTACAGCGAATTAGTTCCCTATATCTCTTTCTCTCTCTTTCTCGTTAGCAACATGCTGTGCTCGTGACCCTCGAATAAAAAACAAGAAAAAAAAGAACACGAAAAAGAGAAGAAAAAGAAAAACCAAAAAGGCGACAACGACAACGACAACGACGACGACAATATATATTTTTAAAGAAGTTTTCCTTTGATTTTATTTTTTGTTAGTTCTTCTCTTGTTTTCTTCTTTGTTTTTTTTTTTTTTTCTTTTCGTTTCGGCTCGAATCGATTTTTGGATCGATCTAAGGCGAAATAAAATATTTCGACGATTTCCACTTGGATCCCTTTTCCATTAACAAGATAAATAGGATCAAAGGCACTGTTTTACCAAATAGTTTCTTGGAATTAAGCCAGAATATACGAGAACGTGGGTAACGCCAACGCTAAAAGTAGATTCTTCTTTTTCCTTTAAGGCCTTGCGACCTTATAGCGCATCTCGTTTTCGGGCACCTTAGAAACACCATTTCGTTCAAGATCATCCACATGTTCTCTCAAACGCGTTCTCCTGAGAGCAAGCACATATCCTTAAATAGGTCCACCCTTCTCTCGTATAAAGGCACACCTATGTACATATGTACTGGGTGACCCGGGTTAACATTTAAACGAAATCTTTCATCTTAACGTATGTACTTGATTTTTTTCTTCTATTTTCTTTTATATAAAATTCTCTATTACGATCGAAACAAAAAATAAAGAAAAGAAAAGAAAATATTCAAAACGTGAATATCGTAACGTGAAATAATTAATATTTGTGAACATACGAAGGCAATTAATTTTCTTTGTTTAATTATTATTTAAGGTGCGTCCGATGAATATAATTTTTTTTTTCTCTTTTTTTCCTTTTATTCATGATTTTAAGTAATTATCTATAGTGAGTTTTAATGAAAACAATAAAAAACAAAAAATGGTAAAACTACGTGAGCCACATTTTATATGTGTTTATATATATATATATATTTTATATGTTTAATATTTTATAAGCTGTACCAAAATATATAGGAAATATTTTAGGGGTGACTTAAGTATATGAAAACAATACATAAAACAAATAATTCATAATTAAAATAAGTCATAAACATATGTCCTCCTCGACTTCGTTTCGAATTAATGCGAATTATCTATCGCAATAATTCTTTCATTGGTTTACTAGATTGGTCCGACTAGATTAAAGTAGATCAGTAAAAAATGATAGAAATTCTTGAAACGCGAAAGAATAAAACGAAGTTTCGAAGGAATTCGAGCAACATCCGGATATTTGATTGAAGATAGTATTAAAACAGTCATTGATAAGACGTCTGCATACTTGCATTCAGATTTGATAAGGTCATATAAAACATTTCCCATGGTAGTGAGTATAACTATTTACTTACTGACTTAATTACTTACTCACTCACTTACTTAGTTATACAAGCGAACAAAGTTTCTTATCTCTTTTCATTCTTTTGAAAGTCAAATATAACTCTGTAACTGAATAAAACAAAAATCGAATGGCGCTCGTTTAAAAAAAATCTCTTCTTTTTTTCTTCTGTCTCTTTCTTCTTTTTTTTTTTTATTCTCTTTTATTGTTCAGACGGGTAACGACCATAACTAAAATATTTCCCACTCGTTCTGATGCACCCCTTATATATGTAGATGTATGTATGCAAATACATACATATATATATATATATATATATATATATATATACACATGTATATAGTATACTTGGTACGGTAATGAAACGGTCTCCGAGACCTTTCGCGTAGGAAGAGGAGAAGCGAGTTTTATCATCCCGAAACTGGAGAAGGTTAGGCCAAGGTAAAAGAGACGAAGAAGACAAGCCGAAGGATGAGAAAAAAAATAGAAGAGCCACGATAACGGCACATTTACCCGTACATACATACATACATACATACATACATATATACGTACATACATCAAAGAAGCAAAGAGGAAAGAGCACGTAATGGAATCCCTTTTTTAGCAGTGTTTGCTTACAGAACTGATTCCTTAATTTCTTTTTTCTATCTTCCTTTTTCTTTTCCCTTCCATTTCCTTTTCTTTCCTTTCTTTTACGCGGCTCCGTTCCAAGGAAAATTTTCAATTTCAACGAGCAAAGGTGATTTACAAACAAAACTGATCGAATTTATATATACACACGAAGTAAAACGTATTATTTATATACGCGCGTTATTTTGTTTTAAGAGGAAAGAGTTCTTTCAAAAAGAAAAAAAAGAAAGAAAAAAAGATTAAATAAATAAATACATGAGTGAATGAACGAAATGAATGAAAAATAACTAAAAGACACTTATTTCTACTGATTAATTTTTTTAAAAAGGAAAACATTTTGTGGAAATATCTCTCTCTCCCTCTCTCTCTCTCTCTCTCCTCTCTCTCTCTCTCTCTCTCTCTCTTCCCGTCTGTCCCTCTTCTTGATTATAATTACTTTCTGGTGTAGTGCAAAATCGCGTTGGTTCAACTTCCGTTTTAAGAAACGCCATTTTCTTCTTAAATAGACCGTGCGAATAATTAAGTTTCCGCATAAAAAAAAAGGAAAAAACAGCGAGATATCTCGTTAATAATACATGAAGCATCTCTTCTCTCTCTCTCTCTCATCTCTCTCTCTCTCTCTCTCTCTCTCTGGTAATTTCGAGAGACTCGGCTTCTCCGTTAGCTTATACATTTCCTTAATGGCGGGAGCTGGTCTTTAAACATTTTCTTTTTTTCCTTTTTTTATCTTTTTCAGTTTCCCCCCCTTTACTTTTTCCCTTTTTCCATATTTCCTTTTTCCTTTTCTATCATGCATTTACAGTCAACTCGTGATAAGCACGGAAAAGGCTAGACGATCCTATTCCGTCGAAAATACTACTCTTTCTACGTTTTTCCAAAGGTTTCCCAGGGCGACTATATTTTTCTTTAATTTTTAAAGAAGCAAGAAAAGGAAGGGCCGAAGGCGCGTTAGACAAAGTCTGGTAATGCCAGCACATATACAAACCTGTAAAAAGATCGATCCGTGGTTCACACATCTATGGTTGAAAAAAAACAAGTTGCTATCCTTTCTTTTGACTGAAGATCTGGAAGAAAAATTATTATGAAGGAAGTGTTATTGAGCTCGTGTTAAGAAGACCGTGAGAATATGTTTGTGTGTCTGTGGGTTGGATACGTAAGAAGAAAAAGCTTTTATGATAAAAGAAATAGATCTTGTCAATGTTAGAGAAAAAAGAAATGAAGAAAAAGTTAATGTAACATCTAAAATAATCTTTTCGTTCTTTGAATCTTTTTTATCTCTCGTTAGTCAAGGTTTTTTTATTGATTATTTGAACGATATACGAGATGGTACATAAAATAAATAATTAACTAATACTTTAACAATATTAAATGCGCTTATACACCTACGCCGCTTATAACATGCATTTAAACGTGAAATAATTGAATTCAATATTCCAATAGCAATTAAATTTTGCAATGTTAAAATTAAATCATTCATTCATAATTTTGATTATTTTAGAATTATTTGGACAATTTATAACGGGGCACGGAGTATAACAATCTAATGTTTAAACAGATGGCAGATTAATTTAAACATTTTCACAGCTTCGAAACACGCGTTAAATATAAAGTAGAAATAGATTAATATTTAAAATGAGTTGATATTTCAACGTGCGAACGTTGCAATTTTTTTACGTTCACGTAATCAAAAATGAACTTTCCAACTGACTGCGATCCTTATCGAAACAGTTTTGTTTTGGGGGGATTTTTCTTTTGCGTCTCTAGGCACAGCAACCTTCACGTAGTGAAATCTTGGCCATTACTATTTGCGATATATCGAAAACCATTCTCTAGAATCATTAGACGCAAATTCTACACGCGCGAATGGGTTGCATATATTTCAATTTTTTTGTCAAATTTTTTACTTCTTCATTATAGATACTTGAACATGATATTATATCTCAATTAAACATTGATAAACATAATTAAATATATATTAAATAACGATATCTCCCTCGAGAAACGTACACAACAAATTCTAATTTCCTTTGTTATTCTATCAGACTTGTAATAATATCTAATAATATCTTCCAAACGCATACATAGGCTTACATATTTTTATAAAGTAGAGCATGTAACCATTCGATTGTGTGAAATGTAGAACGATTCCTGTTTCGACAACGAACGCCATCGTTTCGAAATTTCGCATTGATTTCGAAAAAATAATAGTATATACAAGTTTATATCCATCGTTAGATTGTAAATTTCTTATAATTATTTTTGTACGACCAAACTTCAATATCTCAATAATAATTTATTGTTTCAATAAATTTAATTATTCAAGCAAATACATATTAATTTTAACTACATTACAAAAATTTATATCAGGGACTAAAACCCATTGTTAAGTTACGCGCGAGTCGGTATTACTTCAAGCGAGATTATAAAACGATACAATAGCAATGCATAATGGTGCAGAGGTTCTTTTCTATTGCACTTGCAGTTCATATTTTGGTTCATATGTAAAGTCGAATATTCCTATAAGCGAAAAGATGATGAAAAAATGGTTTTAACGTGTAACGATAAATGAAATGCATAAGAAAAATGGTTTTTGCGTGTAACAGATATATCAGACATTAAAATAATAAAAATAATGATCAATAATTTCGATCCTGCCCAGGATTCGAACCTGGAATCTTCTGATCCGTAGTCAGACGCGTTATCCGTTGCGCCACAGGACCGTTGAGGTCACATTTTAGATATGTACGATCTTATACGATAACATTTTTATTAATTATTAGAATATTAATTAAAAAAGAAAAAAGGCGATATTTTAAATTATCGTGTTAAAATTATATCGATTAAAAATGTTTTTAAACGAGTGTAAGAGATTGTAATGAGTTATTAATTATTTTCAGCACCGTACATATTGCAACACGTCAAAATTAAAACATTCGATCGTTGTTTAATCATGATTAGTAATACAACACATTTTCAAAGTTTAGTACTAATGTATCTTACTTCTGTATACATAATTAATATATATATATATATATATATATATATATATATATATATATATATATGAATTTCTTTGTTTGATTTTATTTCTATTGATTAAAAAAACAAACAAATTGAGAAAATAACTGTAGGAAAAATTTACTTTTGCGGAAACCAATGTAAGTGGTATTTCTAATTGAAATTGGATAAATTTTATTTGCAAAAAGTCAAATTTGAAGTGCAGAAAAATTAGTATCGCGAACAAGAAGAGCAAATGTTACAACAATGAAAAAGGACAAAGGGGTCTGTAGGGGTCGCAAAGAGACAAAGGAAGATAAAAAGATAGGCAAGGACACATGTCGCCATGTAGGCACTTTTAGATTTAAGCTTTCAATAATTTATTTAAGAGGGGTAGACTATCCATCGTAACGGTTCGAAAAAAACTAAATTTATTATACAAACACACGCGCATATAAGCACGCGCGCACACACAAACACACACACACAAAACATAATTTTCTAGAAAGCTTCAAAGTGCATAGAACATCGTTTGAAAATTCTGACATTTAGCAAAGTTATATCCAACGTATAGAGATACGAATTACATAGACTGAATGTATCATTTAAAACTTTTTTTTGAAGCTTTTCCCGAAACTATGTTTTTCTGACTTTTCAGGAACAAAATCTCCATTACTAAATTCTGTTCAAATTTGGAGAGAATATTCTACGTAAAATAGATATTCTACGATGCAGAGTACGATTCTTTCATTTCAATTATTCAATATTTTACAAAAATTTCACATTTATTTTACCTTTGTTTTTTCTTTCTTTTTTTTTTAGTAAAAACACTTCTCCATTTTAAATCGTTGCCATTCATGCAATAATAAAAAATTTCGTAAACTCGTTAGTTAACATTTTAAATAATATACTTCGGTTGACGAATCAATCGCAAATATTCACTTAGGATGTTTCAGTAAACTTCGCAAATAATGGCGACCATCAATCGAGATTACAGGAAGTGACGGTTGCGAACGAACGAACAAATAGTCATTTTATAATATAACGACTTAAAAAGAAAAAAAAATTGATACATAAAACTAAAAGTTACGTTTTTATACCATGAAAAGCTTAAAACTATCTCCGGAAAAAAAGTCGGAAACAACTTATTTTTATATCCCTGCAAGATGGTCCCATCCCTTAAGTAATAAAAAAAAAAGAAAAAAAAAAAAACAAGAAACCGCAGAACAAGTATCGGGGTGAAAAGTTTTTTTACCGACGTAAAAAAACATAGTTATCAAAATAAAGCACTACTTAGTATCAGCAATTCTCTATATTTTCAGACATTCATTCTCATATAAATCGTTTGTTAATTACGATTTTAATAATCGGTTATTAATAAACAATCTTTAATGTCTGTATATGTAGTAATGATGAAATATATGCGTAAATATGTTTAATTATATAAATGCATAGATGCAAGCCATACGACAGAATGTGCATCTATACATATGCACGTCAGATCTTCTTCATCAATCCGGTATGGTCTAGTGGCTAGGATACCTGGCTTTCACCCAGGAGGCTCGGGTTCGATTCCCGGTACCGGAATATATTTTTTTTCTTTTTTCATTCCCTCTTTTTCTTACTTATATATTATAATTTTATTTCATTTCATAATGGTCCTTAATTTATTCCAATATTAAAACGATATAATTAATTAAAAAAGATGATTATATTTATTTTTCAAACAACACTGACCGTGTAATTAGTTACGCGCAACATGAAATAAAAAAAGGGAACAATAAAAAAAATTATGAGTTTTAATAATATAATATATCTACACAGTAAATTAATGGTAATTTCGAATGTCGAATAACATCTCCGGTATGGTCTAGTGGCTAGGATACCTGGCTTTCACCCAGGAGGCTCGGGTTCGATTCCCGGTACCGGAATATAATTTTTTTTTCCTTTTTTATACTTTTCTATTCATAATTTTATTTTATAATGCTTTTTGATTTTAAACTATCCAATCATGTGAAAAACAGATATACTTAGTTTTATTTTTCAAGCAATATTAATTAACTAATTCGTTAAATGATATAAAAGAAATCGAGCAAGAAATAAAAATGATCGGATTAAATGAAAACTATAGAAGGATTTACACGGGGAATTTACAAAAATAATAAAGAATTAGTAACATCTCGGTATGGTCTAGTGGCTAGGATACCTGGCTTTCACCCAGGAGGCTCGGGTTCGATTCCCGGTACCGGAATGTAGTTTTTTACTTTTTCCTTTTTTTTCTTATTAGCTTATTTTATTTTACAACGCATTTTTATTTAAACTATTTAATTAGGAATAATTATTATTTTTATATTAACAAACGATACTGATTGTACAATTCGCTAAACAATATGAGGTAAATGAATCGAGAAATAAAAATTATGATAAATAAATAATCTGGATAGAAAATTTATGAAAATGTCAAATTTATATCAATATGTAAGTTTCATAATATTTTTTTTTGTAGATTATATAAACTGTGAAAAAAGGAAAAAAAAATACTGGCCCATGGGGGGATCGAACCCGCGACCTTCGCGTTATTAGCACGACGCTCTAACCAACTGAGCTAATGGGCCGATGTCTGACCATAGTTCACGCAAAGATGTCTTGTCAGAACTCCGATATCTCATTGTTAACATTTTTAAATATTTAATTTTCTTTTATTTGATAAGAAACGTTCAATTATCGACAATAATGAAGATAAAAGGAATTATTTGTTTGAAGTGTATTGCAAAAAGACGATGAAAATTATATTCAGCTGTAAACCAAGAATACGTGAAGTTTAAAGTTCGGTAGGATTACCTGACCGACACATTGTTTCTTGACCGTTTTGTTATCGTCACGACAAATACATACGGAAAAAAAAAATATGACCTTCTTTTCTTTCAAGTAACAAAGCAATAAAAAGATTTATCACCAGAGAATGTAACTAAATCTTTATTCGAAAAAGCAAAAAAGAATAAATCTATACCTAACATTAGTACCATGATCGTCGTCACATTGTTATAATTTTATTTATAATTTTTATTTAACGGTGCACATTAAAATTGTATGTTTAAATTTGTCGAATTAGAAAAAAAACATCTATTACGAGTATAAAAAAAAAAAATTCTGGCCCATGGGGGGATCGAACCCGCGACCTTCGCGTTATTAGCACGACGCTCTAACCAACTGAGCTAATAGGCCAAGTTGACAATGATTTTTTTAGAGCTGTACACATTCGTTACTAGTTTTTCAAATAATAAATTCGAAGAAAAAGCTGAACTAAATATTTTTTACTTTTTTGTTTAAGATCAATCTGATTTCTATTCTACGCGTTATTATTGAACAAATGAAGAAAAAAGAAAAAAAAATAGCATGAGTAGGAAAAAATATTGGCCCATGGGGGGATCGAACCCGCGACCTTCGCGTTATTAGCACGACGCTCTAACCAACTGAGCTAATAGGCCGATGCATTCGCCGATGGATTATAACATTTTTTATGTACCAAATACGCACTTGCGATCGATAATAATATATAAACTAAATGTAAATTTCTTTGTATTTACTTTTTTTTTTTTTTTTTTTTAAATAAATTTGATTACCTTCATCACAGAAAATCTTGCAGTTAGTGATTCTTGCGACATACCAATTTTCAAGGAATAACAAGTCACCTCATTGACTTACCTGTAACAAATAACAATTGCTAATTCTATCTTTTGAAAAATAATTATGTGTTAATAAAAAACTTATGTATGTATATATTTCATAAATACTGTTAGGTTGTAAGTGTGAACACTGTGTTACGACTAAAGAAAAAAAAAGAAAAATAGATATTTCAAAGGTTGGCTCAAGACAAGCGAACCTTTTAAAGTTACTCTTGTTTTCTTGCGCTGTCTAAGAAGTTTCGAAAAATTTAAGCATTTATGGAAATGTTTGAAAAGTAGGTAGACATCGGCCATGAACTGTTAACTTTTTAAGGGACACGATTTTAAATAAAATAAGAATCCGAGTATACAGAATTTTGTTTAATATAAAAAAAAGGGGAAAAAATGGAAAACCGTTCATTTCAATTATTTAACGTAAAAAATATATTAAACTGTATGACTACGAGTAACTTCATTTTTAGTAATTGGGTTAAAATATATCTCACCATGCATAAAAAGCTGATCAAAAGGTGGGACAGTTTTTGACCCACCTAACCCCAAAGAGTTAATCGCGTTTTTTTCTATGGGATCTATCTAGCTAGCTATTCTAATGAAATCTCAAGAACCATCATTTGCTTTGTAGGAGAAAAAGAAAAAGAAAAAGAAAAAAGAAGAAACAAAAAAATTAATTCAATGTTTACCGTATATGGGAGGGTGTGGTATGTACGCTTCAACCTAGATGTTTACGCATCGAAAAGTTCATACTGAACGCTTTCGAACTAATTATCTGGAATAATTCTCGGAGAAAATTAGAAAAAGTAAAAGATTCATCCATATCGAGAGGCGTTTAAGTGTTAAAAATAAAAAAAAATAAAAATAAAAACAATCTGAAGAAAGAGAATTAATGATCTCTGATTCATTCGGAAGATGTTAACACAATAAATTTTTGATATGCGATTAAAAATAAATAAATAAATTGAATATTTTAATTTGGAGATATACGTGCTTTGGAGATCCTTTATCAATCCATCTTTAATCATGTACATACATACGGTACGTTCGCTTAATAAGATACATACATAAATATCCCGCAATTAAATTCTCGTCGAATGAGTTTATTGCATCATTATTATTATTATTATTATTATTATTATTATTATTATTATTATTATTATTAATTTTATTATTATTATAACAACAATAGAACAAAGTAAAATAATAACGAGACGATGTAATTAAATCGTTTCGTAATATTTATTTATAATATAAGTTATAGTAACATTATATTTCTCGTCATAAGGACAGAACAATCGTAACCCTTTCGATGTTTTTTTTTTTTTAAATAATTATTTGTAAAGAAGGAAAGGAAGAAAGAAGAAAGAAATAATAATAATAAAAAAAGGAAAAAAACAAATAAACAACCGTTCTTAACATCTATCATCGAGTCACAGACTATTCGAGTTGCCATTACATAAAACGAAATCTCATCTACTACGAGGGTCAATTCAAGATAAGAAAGAGGAGGGAGAGTCCTCGCTGGATTGAGTTACCACCCAGGTGGTAGTAGAATTCGTGGTTTCGAAGATAGTTTCATTGGACGAGGATCAGTTAGTCCTTCTCTCCCTTTACGATCACGCCGACGATCCTGATCGTAGTGACTTACAACAGGCGGCGCACAAATTGGCGTCGACCGAATGCACGTACCACTAATTACCTCGTTTCTCTTACCTCGTTACTCTGGTCTGACGCAAACTGACTTTTTTCAAAAATCTCTACTACCCTTTTTTGGACCAACCACTCACGTCATACACTGATATCGACAACGTCTCATTTGGATAACGCATAAATTAATCGATAACGTAATTTCGATAGGATCTGTTTTTTCTTTCTTTCTCTTTTTTTTTTTTTTTTATTCTTTTCGTTATCAAACAAGCATTAATTATTATTCTCCATAATCCGTACGTTAAACAGCTTGCTTGTCCTCTTAACGTTCCCTATATGGGTATTAATATTTATCGTTAAATACGATGGACGATTTTCATTCGTTCATACAATGTTTAATTTAACTTAGGCACGAGACACACGCTACTGCGATAATAAATTATTAATAAGCATGAAGATGGTCTGGGGGAGGGGTTGGGGATACACACCTTCCTATATCGAACGATCCTGAACGAACGAATTTAAGAGTTACCGCTATTACTTTTACATTTCTTTGAGTTACGCCGTTGTAACACGCAAACAGAAAATCCTCTTTCGAGAAACACGATAATCTCTCTCTCTCTCTCTCTCTCTCTCTCTCTCTCTCTCTCTTTCTCTGTAGAGTCTTCTCGCACAGTGGCAGGAATGCTCCAAGAAGGAGGATGCGAGCTGGTTCGCGCGAAACCGCCTTAATTCTGTTTCCAAGCCCGCGGCGATGATTCGAGATAATAAATCTTTCCTCGGTGGCACTTTGTAACATTGCTGTTCTCCGAGGCTTCGCCTTCTTCTCGTTTCATTCCTTCCTACTTACGCATCCTTCAATTTTCTATTTTTCTCCAACGTATGACAAAAAAGAAATAAAAAAGAAAATATCGTTCGTCTCCCTTACAACGATAAATTATAATCTCGGATAATATATTTGAATATTAAAAAATATCGATCTAAATGCGGGCCGATAAGGTCTCATCGACGAGATGTTCTTAAGAAACTGTTTAAACTATATTTTTGTATATATATTATATACGTATCCATGTAAAAAGTTCAAAGACGTAATAATATTTATAACGATCAATAGATTATCTACAACACATTTCCAGCATTATTCGAATCAATATTTTTCATTATATTATCATAAGTATTTGTAATGTAAACGATCATAGTATATTTAATATTTTTATTCGAGTATAAATAATTAATATTTTCTTCACTTTATTGAAGCTTCATTTACTTATCGATAATTTATTACAAATATTGATTAAATGTTCGCCTGAAAATAAAAACAACCGAGCTACGATTAGGTAGAAACGACGATAAAATCATTCCATCATTCTGAAACTTCTTATAATTAAAAAAATAAATAAATAAATAAAAATGAAAAGAAGAATAAATAAAAAAATAAAAAACGGAAATCAATTGATTCGAATCGATTAACAAATTAACGTTCAATGCCAGTTGGGTTCACGAATAAAACGAGTAACAGAGTCGAACCGTGCACACGTACGTACATACACGTACATACGTTCCTAATTACCAACTGCCGTCCATTACCCTCACAATGCACTGTAATTGCGTTGAACGTAATTCGTGAGGCCCGCACTTAAAGACAGTCTCCGAGAGAAATTTATCACTTGAAATCATCGCCAAAGGGCCTTGCGAAATTAAAGAGAATTCACGAACTCTCTCACGAAACGCGTAGATCACAAACAAAGAACCGCGTATTAATAAATTAATACACAATAAGTATCGAAGCATGTACATACATACATATAAACTATTCGCAGTGCACGAAGTTAAATGAGAAAATATTTGTTAGCAATATTATATATGTACTTGTATCGTGACGTTGTTGAAAAAAAAAAAAAAAAAAAAAAACAAGAAAAAGAGAAAAAAGAATATATATATATATATATATATATATATATATATATATATATATATATATATAATAATTTAGATACTTAATTACGTGACTCTGCCCCCCCTCTACCACCTTTTCAATATTTTCTCTCATTTTTCGTCATTCTTATATATATATATACCTCTCTTTGTTGAACTTAATTTAACACGCACTTAAAGTGGTTAAATCCAACGTAGATAGCTTGTTAGCAAACCGGGATGGGACACAGACTCTAACAGATTACGAGTAGTTTTAAGAAGAAAACGATGACGTCTTGAAAGGAAGGAGGAGCCAGAGAAACCCGACCCCCTCCTCTTTCGAACGATTCTTATGGTTGCAATTATGCGGTATAATTATCTCCGTAAGTCTAGTAAACTTTTTTCTCGATACGAAAGTGGTTACTGGCACGACCGTGTAAAGGCACTACTTTCGTTATTATCTACCACGTGGAATGTTCGCATCCGGAACGCATCCACGAACGTAATGCAACTACGTTGAGATGATTACAGTGATTCAATGTGCTTACAGACGCAAAACAGACCCTTAGAAATGTTTACGATAATCTAAGGAGAAATAGAAAAATACGTGGGAATTGTTAAGTCGTATACTTTGTTAAAAAGGTAAAATAAGTATCATAATTATGCGATCAGATGTTAATGTTAGAGAGAAAGAGAAAGAGAGAGAGAGAGAGAGAGAGAGAGAGAGAGAGAGAGAGAGAGAGAGAGAGAGAGAGAGAGAGAGAGATAGTTAACGAAGCACCAGTGAACGAGATTTCAAAACGTTAGTTCTCTAAATATCTTAGGCAAATAAATGAGTGTATTAAAACTCGACTAAAAAGTAAAAGCGAAAGGGAAAGAAAAAAAAAAGGAAAGGTGAAAACCAAACGGACGTAAGAAAGAAAAAGTAAATATAACGTAACTTAACTACGCATGTAACTTGCTCTTTATAATTAATAATGCGCAAATATAATATTTGGAATGGCATTTGTCAAATTTCTTTGCCAATTAATTTCAATGTAATCGAAGATAAGCATCGATTTATATTCTGAGAACGATTCGATTCGTAATATAACGTGTTACGTCATAGACGTGTTTCGCCTGTAATTAATTGCATGAAATTTATCGCGAAGCTGCATCCGGTTATGTTGGGGCTGATCATCCACCGATGGTAGGAATGAGAAAGAAGTGTTTTAATGGTGGTTATGGTGGTGGCGATGGTGATGGTAGGGTAGTGGTAATGGTGGCTGTGATGGTGGAGGGGGTAGGAGATACCTCAAACCCCGGCTATGATCACGGCTATTTGATATGCCGCGACACTCAAAACTCGTACATCACACTTAATCGTTGAATATGGAACAGACAGAGCCGACAGTAGCATCCGGCATGCATATTTAAACTGCAATTGTACCCCGTTAACTATTGTCGGCACGCATACTCCCAGAAATTCCCTATTAGACTCCCTGGAAGCTCATTTTTTTCAAATATCTCAAGCACTCCAAAGGGAGAGAGAGAGAAAGAGAGAGAAAGAGAGAGAAAGAGAAAGAGAGAGAGAGAGAGAGAGAGAGAGAGAGAGAGAGAGAGAAAGACTGTTGTTCTATCTCTACAAAATTATGTCTTCTGCTGATGAACTTTATTTCACTTGATTAAGCCAACGAACCCCTTTTCCTGCCTCTCGAATTCTAAGTACACGAACTCCAGTACTATCGGACTTAGAATAATGTGATTGTTAAATTTATTATTTCATTGTTATTATTTATCTAGCCATTTTTGCTTATTTATGTACCTCGATATACATATGTGTGTGTGCATATAAAGTTATGAATTTAATTACTTTTCTCTTCCTATTTTTTTTTATATAAGAATTAGAAAGAAAATTGTTAATTATATAAAAATAAGTTCAATTTTGACGATTTTTTAAAAATATTTCGTGGATATCGATATTTTGAAAAAATTATTTCCTAATAATCGCCATTCAATGCCGTACGGCCATAATTTTCGAGATATTCGTACAAATATTTTGACGTTAAGGCATATCTAAGGACAATCATACGTCTTTGTGTTTTAATTCGTAAATACTGGAAGAATTTAAAAAAAATAATAAACAAAAAAAAAACAAATACAACTCAGCTCAGGTACATTACAAAGCAATGAGTAAATCGACTTAAGGCAAAATCTAAAATTTACGAATTAATGTGCTCGAATTTGATTACAACTGAATTTACGATAA
>CAJVQX010000033.1:0-29394 GCA_911387935.1 Dolichovespula saxonica
TAGGAATTCTCTAACGACGCGATTACGATACGAAGGATGGTACATGGTCGGTGACTTGACGTCATTCGCGCATAATTGCGCTCAAGCCTTTCGGAAGGGCGGCTCGCGAGAAATTAATCTCGCATTATTGCCACGGCGACGCGTCTCCGTGCCGCTTTATTTTCGACGTTTGGCCGGTCCCATCCTGTACAACTAAATCTGGATACCGATGTTAGCACCTATTCCTCTTTCACCACCTCCACCTCGTTCGGCCGCGATCGCCAAGGTGCCCATTGTGAACGTGACTTCATCCTCGTAGGCGACGACGACGAAATTTCCTTCCTTCGTAAAAGTTACTCGAAAGTCGGCAGAGTCAAAATAATGATATTCCTTTACTTTGATATCCCGTAAACTAGAGTATTCCTTCGGACAAGTATCTTTCCGGAGACATTCGACCGAGCGTGCTTCGTCCAAGTTCGCGACGACGACCACCCGGTATATGCGAGGGGGTCGAGAGACGTTCCAATTTTCTATCGTTTTTTCTTCCTTTTTTCTTCTTCACGGTCGAGGGGAAGTACGGCGAAGAAGAAGACGACGTCGGCGCGGATTTACGATCGGCGCTCGAATTAAGGGGAGGGTAGGGGACTAAAGGAGGAAGACGCGCGGTACGCAAACTAATTGCGGTAAAGCGATACGAAGGAGCATACGCAGGAAACGAAAGTCTGCTGCGCGCGCAAGGATGGAGACGAATAAAAAGAAGAAGCAACGGAAGAAAAAAGAAAATGAAGGAGCGTTCGCTCGCCGTAGCAAAGCCGAGAGAAGATGGGTCTTTTTAAACGGAAGACAGGGAGCGAAAGGGGGAGAGAGAGAGAGAGAGAGAGAGAGAGAGATGGAGAGTGACTTTCCTTCTCTCGCTCGGTCGATGTTCACTTAAGTACAGGGAGGTTATTACGGAAGACAGCCGGTCGACTCCATCGGACAAAGTGGTGCCATACGTTAAGAAGAATTCGTTTGGAACGTAACCTCGCGTTCGAGCGATGACATCGCCAGAGAACTTGACATTTTTCATTCCCCCTGTAAAATCTGCCTAGTGTCGAATAATGATTTTTCTCCCGACATAAAAGAAACATGGTAGTGAATTTCCTCGTCGCAGTAGGAACGAAATTCTGCTCGTAGATTTGTTGATTACCGAAACTTTCCTTGACCCGTTAAAAATTAATCGTTGTAAGAAGTATACTCGAGGATGAAACGCGGGAAAGATGGGAGATCATAATGAAAATTCAAAATAAGATAAATGATATAAAAAGGAGGAAGGCGGTAAAGGGGAAGAGAGTCTCCGAAAACCCCGAAGAAGATGAGGATGTTTCATTGAGAGCCGAGAAATTCGGTGAGTGGGAAAGAAGGAGGAGCGGGTGGATGCATTCGAGTTATTCTGGATCGACCTAGATATCCGTCGACGTGTTTTCTTGGACGGTACTTTAAACTGTTTCGGATAATTAGCGATTCGGACGAAACCGAGCGGAACCGGTACATCGTTGCCCTCGATCAAGGTAGTACATAAAAGCTGATCGAGCCCTCTTTCTATTTACCTGAGTGATAAAGGATCAAAAAGAGTTTTGGAATCATCGTCGCATTATTTTTATTCCTCGCTAGAAAGGACGGTGTCACGCACGTAGCTGCATGAAATCACGCGACGATGCTTAAAATCTCGAAAGGAACGATAAATTCGCCGCATTTGTAAACGACACGTACGATAAACGCGAGGGTGGAGAGACAGAGAGGGGCTGGCGGGGAGAGAAGGCATAGGCTTTGCGTGCTGCTAGGGTCCAGCTGTTTTTAATATCTGCCTGAGGAATCTAGCGAGCGTGCTAAGTGCGCGTCTTCTTGTTCTTTCCTTCGTTTCTTCTTAAAACGATCGCGACAGACTAAAGGGAGGGTTCGACGAACCCGGAAAAAAGAAATTAGAACGGTCCAGAGATTGATACGAGTCACGTGCCGTTCGTCAACCTTGTTTTCGAGAGATTTAGCGCGTGAAATATCGTATTGTTCGTACGTAGCCGAGAAATCGTTGCGAGCGTGCCTGTGTATCTGACCCGAGAAAAACGGTCTCAAAGAGCTCTGCAATTTATTCTAAATTATTTCGAGAGAAAGTGTAACGAGAATCTTTCGTTAGTTGGCCCGACGCTTTGATATCAACGATATTAGGCTGATCGATTGCGAGCGAAGAGAGGGGGGGGGGGAGGTTATCGGGAAAAAAAAAGATCTCATTTCGAGGAGGTTGCGTCCGAACGAAAAAAGATTTCTTTATTCCCGTCGAGCCGAGTCGTGGGGATACTGGCGTAATCTTCGTAATGCGTGCCTTGCGCAACCTCGAGAGAAGAAAAAAAAAAAAAGGAAAGAAAAAAAAAGAAACGAAGGAGAAGAAAGGAGAAAAAGAAGAAGGAGAAAGAGAGGAGGAGGAGGAGGAGGAGGAGGAGGAGGAGGAGGAGGAGGAGGAGGAGGAGAAGGCACGTGTACCATCGCAGAGACGCAGCAAGGTGAATCGCGTGAAATCGCGTGCGAGTGAGCGAGCGTAAAAGAGAGAAAACGAGATAGAATGCACACGAGTATTGGTGAGATAGTGTAGGCGGTATGACTCACTATGGACCAAAAATACATTTGCCTTTCCTCCATCCACGACACAACGAGCGCCGTGTTGCGTCACTTGGTACGTGTGCGAGTGCGTCTTATCGCGGTACTCAAGATTTTTCGCGATTATCGCGCATCGACATCGTTCGCGACACATTCCAAGACGAATCGTTAACGAGTCGAACATCATTTTAAACGAGTATGTATTGGCCGTCCTCCTCCTCGATTCTCACTATAATTTTATAATACTATTTCATTACGCACATACGTACCTATGTACGCAACAAAGAAAAGGTTCAACGCGGTCCCCGTTCGTAAATTATTTAAACAGGAGAAAGGCAAATTGTCACTGCGCTCTTCTAAACTGAGAACACGGATCATCGAAAGAAGATCGTTCACCGATGATAATCCGCGAGAGCGTGCCAGTGAGTCATCGCTAAGTGCCAACCTGCGACGTCCAATTACCTGTGTGAGGTCACGGCGTTCAATCCCGAGTCATCGTAAAGCGACCACATTAATTCGCGACACACCGGCCACGGCGACATCCTTAATCCGTATCATTTCATTGTGCGTCCTCGGTATAAAAAGAGAAAAAAAAAAATGAAAAGAAAATAAATGAAAGAAGGTACCACGGATGCGAATGGCAGATAAACGGCTCATTGAATTCGCTCTTCTCGATCATCATTGTAATCGACATGGTAATTCTATTATCTTCGACGACTCTCTATCCGTCATTATTCTTCCTCTTTTGTTCTTCTCTATTTTTAATATCGATTTAGTAAACGCGACAAATGAATCATAGTGCCACGAAACAACGTAAGAAAGCATTAGGGACAGGCGCGCGCACGCACACGCGTTCGGTGAAAAAACGATCCAATCTTATACAAAACACAAGCTAATATACACGCGATATCGCATGGATTGTGATAAATTATGTATAACGGACGAAGTGGTGAAACGAAGCAAAAAAAAAAATTAGACGATAGACATCTACTCGATCTTTTTGTCGTCAAAGATAGAAAGTGTCACGCGGAGAAGCTGTCAAACGAAAAGAAAAATGGTTAGAAGACGGTGCAAAGTCTTTGACAATGGCGTCGGCGTATTCCGAAGAGGGAAACGAATGCAGCTTCTTTTGAGTCGGACAAAATTAGAAATCGCTCGTCGTCGAGTTGTCGTAAAATGAAAATATCGAAACGCTCCGATCTATCTCTCTCTCTCTCTCTCTCTCTCTCTATCTCATTATCGGTAGATAAAAATAAAAGTGATTTAAATCGCGACTCGAGACGCAAAGAAGAATAACTCATTCTTTATGCCGGCTCATATCGAGGGATGTTCGCTTCCGCTTTCACGAGTAACCCATTAAGAGAGAAGCGGGCGATAGCGGCAAAGCGAGCTTCGTGTATCCGACCCGTGGAATAAATAATTACCTCTTAATTAAGGCACTCGTGTCGAAACATCTGTTTCGAGAGGATATAATCTGCGCTTCTTGCGTTCCTATAGTTTCTCTCTCTCTCTCTCTCTCTCTCTCTCTCTCTCTCTCTCTCTCTCTCTCTTCCCTCGTTTTGTAAAGGCCACCATCACCACCACCACCACCCTTTTCTTCCTCGAAAATAAAGTTCAGATTTACGAGGTTGATCTCCCTCTTGCGAGACTCGGCCGAGCAACACAACAGCGTCGACCTCGTCGACGAGAGGACAAATTGAGGTAGCGTTGTTTTCTTTCGCATTTAACGCTCGAATTATATTCCCGAAAAGAAAGTCTACCCTTCGGAACGTTTCGATTAGACGCTCTCTCGCTATCGAAAGAAAGGAAAGAGGATAAATGTTTGAGGAATACGAGCGGATAATTCGTCAACGAGTGTAGGCGAAGCGTATAACACGGGCCGATACAAGTTCGTCGATCGATAAGATCGTACGAGGGACGATTAAAACCATTGATAAGTGAAACTCGTAAGACTGTGTCAACGGGCATGAAAACGTAACGACGTTGTTTTATCATTCTCGAGCACACGATGTCCTAACGGGGAAGGTAATTGGATTTCGTAACGTAACTACGGATTTCTTCTCTCCGATCCCGTCTGCCGATCCATCGCGCCGATCTCATCGCGCGATAACGCTCAAAATTCGTGTCGGACTTTCCAGCGTCTGGGTTGCGTCCGTGCGCGCAGATCGTTTCCTAAGGAATGCCTTTCCGTTACGAGAATTAAAAGAAAGTAAACAATGATATTTCTCCTACTTGTTCGCACCAATGTATATTTACCTCCTGCTTGTTGACATATTCTATTCGACTTTGCCAGAGAGAATTCATAGAATTGAGAGAAAATAAACAAAACATATCTAAAACAATATTTTCGAGTTATTACAGGCCACGGACCGGGTAACGCCGTTTTCGCCGATCGACAAACTCTCGACAAAGTTTCGTTTTTTCTCTTGTCCGATCTTTGCCCGTAACAACGGGATACATGAGTTTATACGGTCGTTCTACGAGAAAATTTTACAACCAGTCCGATCGTAAAGGCTCGGAGATACGCGTTTACGCGTGCCGATTTATACGTTTACTGGCGTACGTCGAAAGCTTCTCATCGTGAAGAATATTAATGTTGAATCACAAAATATTTCGTGTCTCGTTATCCAGCCAGCCCCTCGATACGTCCTTGACGTAACGTACAAAATGATCCGTATCACCTCTTTTTCACAAACGCTCGTTGAAAAAACAACGAGAGAACAAAGAATTCAATGCTTAAAGCGTTGATTTATTGAACTGGTTAATAAAGAAGAATTATACCGAAAAAAAAAAAGAAGAAAAAAAACAGAAAGTAAAAGAAGCTCGAAAGCCACGAGTTCTCCAAGAAAAATAACATCGATCGGGATGGCCTTCGTCGTGGTCTTTTTAGTTAAAATACTAGAGCAAGTTCGTTGAGAGAGGGAAAGAGAGAGAGAGAGAGAGAGAGAGAGAGAGAAAGAGAGAGAGAGACTGACGTAATCAGCAAGATGATGTTTCCATTGATGCCGCCCGAAGAGAATCGGCTTTCAAGTCGTAAGGATGAAGGAAAGCCGAAACGCAGAAAGGTCGACGCGAACAATTAGGATCCTCTTTGGTATCCTTGACCTAGTCATGGATTCGCTGACGTCATCGTACACCTCGGAGTGGCCGGTAGCTCCGCAGATTTTTGTTCCTTTTTTTTTCTTTTTCCTCCATTCCTCCCCCTCCCCCACCCATTCCTCCAAAAAGATATTACCCATCTTTATTTTTAAGTTTGACAAAGATCTGACGTTACTAGAAACAAATAGAGCTAGCGTCTGCAACGACCTATTTACTATTTTGGAATCCTTACTCCTTCAACACACTCGTGTCATTCCTCGCTGAACCATCTAACGCGCGTACGCACGTAGAGTGCTCGACGGACTATCGAGTAAAACGCTCTGAAATTCTTAATAAAAGTCACCGATCGGCAGCGAGAGGCCGCAAGACGGATCGCTCTTTTTCCTATAATCTCTTCGCGGGCGCGCGCGCGAGAGAGAGAGAGAGAAAGAGAGAGAGAGAGCTGGACGCTTCGTCACTTTTTCTTCCGGCCGCTTCTCGATCGACTCGAGCGGATAAATAAACTCGTTCTCGCGGAATCGATCGATTTATGTCGCTGAAAGGACGATAAAAGAACGATACTCGATCGCTACTTCGAATTTGGTGTTGGTGAAAGAAGAGAACCAGAGAGAGAGAGGAGAGAGAGAGAGAGAGAGAGAGAGAGAGAGAGAAAGCGGGGAACAACAAGGAAGGCCGTTTAAATTGAAAGGAAGGATGGTTGGGAAAGGGAAGAACTCGTAATCAGATTAGTTCGAAGTTATAAATAATATAATTGGTTTGCCTCCTGTAGGGAATCAGGGATCTTTACGCTCGAACGCATCCCAACTACGATACCGGTCAGCAAAGATCCAAAGCTCTTTCGTGCTCGGACGAGCAACAATTATAAATTCTACTCGGTCAACTACACGAATGTAAATGGATTAAAAAAATCGTTGTGTAAGAGAAAAGATCGTTAGGTGAACATTCGTATGATAATATCGATCGGTTGGAAGTATAAAAAAAAAAAAAAAAAAAAAAATCAGTACTGGGCGATTATTTAACGGATCGCTAACGAGTAGTACTGGCAACGCTACGTGCTAATATGACGTTCGCATAATCGATTCGCGATACTGGGTCATGAGATATCCTCGATTTAAGAACCGTCCAAGTGAATCGGCGCATTAACGCACGCGCACAACCACCACCACGGCTCATAGTCGCGTATATCTACCGAATATATCTACCGAGATTCTCTCTATTTACTCACGTTATTATAAACTGCTTTCCAATTAAATCGAACGTTATCGGATACGGTGGAGTAGTAGTAAAACCAACACTTTACTATTTCGCAAGAATGGCTAAACTACGAAAAAAAATTGGCGATACTCGGCACTTAAGATTAAGATAAAGGCGACGATAAAATATAAAGGCAATAATGGCTTGTCTCGTCGGTCTTGACGACGTTTATTTCGCGATCCTCCTTCTGCCGCTCCTTTCTCTCCCTTCTCCTTAAGCACGATATTCGCAGAATTGCGGAGCGCCACGAGTTAATGGACGCGCATCGCGAGAAATTTAAATGCAAAATGCGCCGAGACTCGTAATTTGTATCTCCGGATTTCTCGATAAAGACGGAATTAACGGTGTCCCGTATGAAAAAAAAAAAAAAAAAAAAAAAAAAAAAAGAAAAAAAAAAAGAAAACGGTCAAGATTTTCTTCTCTCCTTATTTCAAGGTCTCGCCAACGTCGTCGCATAAAAGAAAATTCTTCGTGGACTCTGCTCGAGGTAGAAAATATTTATTCGAAACTAACGAAAGCAGAGCTCTCGTAGAGTTCTCTAAATTCGCTACGAGCCGTGTAGTATTCTAATCCAGTCTCGAGACGGCAGACGAGAGCGTGAGCGTTGTTAAATGGCAACGACGAGCATAGTCGGTCTAAGCCGACGGTGGTCTGAGAATTCGACTTAACTATTTCGGTTTTCGTGTCGGCGATGCGTGTTTACGCCGGTCTCGTGACCGATTTTTACGTCCCTCCGATGCGTGCAATAAAGTTTCTCGGTGTACATGCATACCAACATACGCGCGTACGAGTTTCGCAAGCTTCACCCGATCGTACGCCAAATCTTTCCTACGTTATAGCATTTTGCCGTTCTCCCGATAGAAACTTTACGTCGACGCATACGAAGCAATGAAATTAGCCGCCAACGGGTTCGGTCGATAAGCGAGGAAGAGAAATGAAGAAGGATGGAGAGAAGCAGACAGACTGGTCTATGCTCTTTCGGCAACGGTAATATCCACCTGCCAAGCCAATTCGTCTGCTTACGGAGTGTAAATTGCAATTTCTGCCACCGAGGGAGTTAATAATCCGAACTAACGCTTGACAAACTCGAGCAGGTGCGGTCGGACTCCGTGATATAAGTCCCGGACGCATTATGACTTCAATTTTCGAAAATACACCGCGTGCGTTTCGAGTCACCGGACATTCATCTCGTTCTCGATCGAAAACTTAAATAAATAAATCGAATCGAATGGCGTTGCTCGACGAAATTTCTATGTTACAGTTTATTACCGAAAAAAAAATTTTATTATACGAAAATACGCTTTGCCGTAAGATTAGTTATGCCCGTCGAAGCTCCTAAGCGCGTGCGTTTAGGAACGGCGCGGATCAGGTGAGAAACAATATCTGTATAAGAGCAAACGAAACTAAAAACGGGGAATAATAACCGAAGCGCGTGTACTTACGCGCCTTTGAAACTCAAAATAAATAAATAAATAAATAAATACAATAAAATAAAAACAAAAAAGAAATACCAAGAGATTCCATCGATCGTAATCAAACTCACGGAGAGTTCGTCAACGTCGCGTAACGAAAAGAGAAAAGAGAAAAGTAAGATTTTACCGGCGTTCCGTTCGTAGGCTTGACGACAGCTCGGCACGGCCGATCGAAATTTGGATTACTGCCGAAAAAGCTTTTCGGAGTAACGGCTGACGCGAGAAAGAGTCTCTCGCTGTAACGACGAGTTACGATTCACCGGGAAACGCACCGCACTTCTCCCGACACGATATTAAAGTCATAAACGAGTCACAGATATAGCGAGAACTTTCTTGAATTTCGACGACGCACATTGAGAAAGAATTTGCGATAAATCTGCAAATTAAACGAAACGATGGTCGATTAAATTACTTTTTATTCTTATTTTCTTTTTTTTTTTTTTTTTTTTTCAATTCCGTCGAGGTCGTCGTTGGAAGAGCAAAAGAAAAGGCGAATGGAGAGGTCTCAGTCGCTTTTACGTCCACGTATTTTGAATTTGGCAGTGGAGCAAAAGCTGGCATGGATTAGGCGCTCGCGTTGTCGTGCGCGCGAACGCGACAACGACGACTTATGGAAGATGTGAGCGAGAAAGAGAGGAAGAGATAGAAGTGAGAGGGAAAGAGAGAGAAATGGTCGCGCGCTTCTCGGTATATTATCGTCCTTTTGGCAGATAGCGCGATTTTCGTGATTTAGTATTGTGGATGCCTTTAAAGCGAGCGCGACTGGCCAAATACACGAATTCTTCGCGGGAACGACCGCACACGTCCGCCTTTTCTTCTTTTCCTTCTCTCTAATTCGCCTTCGAGAGAGGAGAAAACACGGTCGGTATTTTGGTGACGCAAAGACATTCATCTCTTAGCGTACTTACGCGTTCTCTCTATTCGAATATCCTCGAACGTCGATCGACGCTCACACACGTTTGCTCCCGACGGCGAATCGAGCATCCGTCTCGCTGCATGAATCATCGCGAAACTAACAGATTATTCGACGCTATCGAGGATTTTGATGGATTGCGAGAAAAACTAGGGGGGGAAAAAAAAGCCCACTATATCGAGCGCGCGTTCGTTGAAATTCTAACAGTTGAATTCCAAGCGTTCCCCGAAACTTTTTTCAATCGCCCTTTCTATTCTAATCTTCGTTCGATCTCCGAGCGATCTCCCTAATCAGAAGAAACGGCGTTCTCCGAAGGCAAAGGCAAAGTTAAAAGTGCGAGCGCAGCGAAGTCAGCGAGGGCTATAAAGACGCCGGATATGGTCTTTTACCGTACCGGTTGTTGTTCGATCGGAAAAAGTCTTGCGTAAATCGTCAGCGTCGTGTGTTCGTGATCGTGATCGTCGCCGGTTTTTCTCGGCAAACCCTCCGCTGGTAAGAGTACGCGCGTTATTGCACAACCGCAATAGTCGCGACCGGCGAATAAATAATCACTATCACTTGCCAAGGTAGCCATAGCCTAACGATTTGTCCGTAGCTCACCTACGTCGCCGTCGTCTCTTTAACGAAGTTAACTTACGAAAAGAGAAAAGGTAGAAGAGTGGCGCGAAGCGACAGGTGTCCGCGCTTAGTAGCGGCGCCTACTATTTTTGCCAATAAATGCGCCTTTACACCTCAATGAAGCTTGCTTCATCGTTTTCAAAGAAGAACCAAATCGCGTATATTTAAACGCGTCGCCGCGTTCCATTAAAAAAATAAAATAAAATAAAATAAAATAAAATAAAATAAATAAGAAACTGATCCAAGCGAGGAAGATACGAAGAATAAAGAATAAACGGGAGAAACGCGCGACACGATCGTCCGCGGAGATTAGAAAGAGGAATTAGCGATTTCCGGTGATCGTAAGACCGTGCGCCATACCACGTGCCGTGCTGCTAATCGTGAAATTGAACAAACACCACGGGGCGTAAGATTTTATCGTTGACAGAAGGACTCGGTCGTGCAGGTGTGAATGGGATCGCGTGGGCGGGACTATGAATAAATGAATTCGATACGCGTACCGATCGACATGCGTATGTTGTACATGTGCACCTACATAAGCTGGCTCTACTACTCTCCTGTCTCTGTCTGTCTGTCTGTGTGTCTCTCTCTCTCTCTCTCTCTCTCTCTCTCTCTCTCTCTCTTCCGCCGCTCCCCCGTCTACCGACGACGATCTCCTGCGGACTTATCTCATCCGAGAAAGAAAGAAAGAAAGAAAGAAAGAAAGAAAGGAAGGAAGAAAGAGAGACGCTTAACCGAGCAACATCGCCGGCTGTCACGTAAACATCCCTCGAACGAGATAATAGCGAGCGTATCGTCGTTCGTCATCTATTCCGGAGGTAATTAAAAATCGTTGAAGGAGAGGAAAGAGAGAAAGAGAAAAAAAAAATATGTGGCGAGTTCGGCGAGAGACGAAGAGTTTCGTATTTCGAGTTACTCCGTGTATGCAGCCACGTGTGTGGTCCCGTAGGAGCACGTGTCTTCGAATCGAGTTGGTTTTTATCGGAGCGCAGACGCGCCGCCCGCTTTTTGGCAACGAATTCCGAAATTCCACGCTCGGGATGCGACGTGGCGCGGAAGGAATCCCCCTGGGATTTGGCGAAAATCCTTCGACGAGCATGGCAAGAAGCGCAATTGCGACAACCGCAAGAATCCCTTCGAATCTTTCCTTCTCCTCCTCTTCTTCTTCTTCTTCGTCTTCGTCTTCGTCGTCGTCGTCGTCGTCGTCGTCGTCGTCGTCGTCTTTTCTCGAGGAATCATTCGACTCATCCCGCTCTTCTTCTTGAGAATAATGCTAATTCGTTAACCGACCCAATAACGTAATTAACGAAAGAACTCGCTTCGTGGTATCTAGGATCGAATAAGGAGCGAGGGGCAAGACGGGACGAGCGAGATCTATTATTAATCTACTTTAGCGAACATGCCACGGAATTTTTGGCTTCGCAAAGGACGATAGATAATAGTAATTTGTCACTGAAAGAACTAATTCCAAGCACGGTCTCTCTACACCCTCGTACAACAGACACCGCTGTCTTTTCTATAGTCCATGTCAAAATAATACAACAAAATCATTTGGCGAGAATCTTTGCTATTAATAAGAGCCCCTGTTTTCATAAACTTCGAATAATAATTCAAAAACCGAAAGTTAGATTTTAGAGAACGATTTTATTCCCGACGAAAGATATTCGAAATAAACGACCGATAGTACCGATCTTTGTACGAAACGATTGAAATATTTATCGTTTACTTTTGAAATTCAAGCTTTTCCAAGCTGCTTCCTCGCTGTTCTTTCGTTTTTGTAATAGTATTTTTACTTTATCAATTTTCTGCCAAAATATCAGAAAGGCCGTTACGTAAAATAGTTATCGCGCGTCGGAGCACCATCGAGTAAAGTAAGCGATAAAAACGCGTGGCGCCACCGCAACGAACGACGAAGTAACAAAGACGCGAAAAGCTGCCTCCTTTCTTATCGACGACAGCAAGTGCGATTGGAAACGATGTGGGAGGCCCAAAAGGGAACTTAACCCCCAAAGATAACGTAAACATCTTCTAGAAACGAGCCGTGAGACGAACGTACCGGACGTTTCCCACGTTCTCTCCGTTAAAACGAGTAACTTCGAAAAAAAAAAAGTTGGAGCGAGCGATTGCGTAGATCGAAAAGTCTAATCCAGTGACATAATTCGCGTTAACGCGTGTTCCGGTTACGTTTGAGGCGTCTGTCAACACGTTATCTCGTTTCCTAAGAACGCGAAAGTTTTCGAAAAGGTCGGAGAATGTCGCGATGGAAGAAAACTCGCGCGTGTTCGCAGCGACGTTCCCTCGAAAGAATGCAAAAAAAAGGAAAAAAAAAAAAAAAAAAAAAGCAAGCTGGATGAAAAGAAAGAAGGCCGCTGCTAAGCCGAGAGACGAGTGATATCTAGCCGAGAAACAGGGGCGTCGATCGTTCGTCTCGATGAGCGATTTGATTCGTAAGGATTCGTGTACTCACCTTAAGCTCGAGGCCCGACGGGGCCTACGCCGTTCGACCCAACCAACGACGATCGCCTTCTTTGACACCGAAATGCGAAAAAACACGACGTTCGTTCCGTTTGTCACTAATTAAAGATCTCGCGACGGCGGCCATATTGCCGTTTGACCGAACGTCTCCGCAAAGAGGCGCAAGATGACGCTGCATCGCTCGATCTTCCCGCGTTTTATAGTCACCATTTATTTTCAAATTCCCCTTTCTTCCTAGAAAACGCGAACGAAGTTGGTCTTTTTTCTATTAAATTAAATAAAAAAAAAAATACTCCATGCGACTACTCGATCATTAAAGAAACTCTTTTATCCCGCCCAAGTTACTTGTACTCGAGATAAGTGTTATCTCGAATGAAATCAAAAGAGGAAACGTCGAGAAATTGGATGGGACACAACCGCGGACGATCTTACCTTTCATTAAAGGTATATCACGATCGTGGCTCTTTGGTGTTTATTGATATCGACAGAAATAACAATGAGAGTGAATCGATGTAAATATATTTGAATGGAAATGAAAGTCGAAACGCATCGGTCGTTCCGTAACGCTATACCACCGATAACGTTCTCGTCCATACTCGAAGCTACACTTTACGTTCAGATGGCGTTTATTTCTACTAATGGCGTTGTGATCGCTCTGAGTAGAACGTATTATGTTTGCTCTCTTGTCAGTGCCGATTGAAATATTTTGACGAAGATATTCGCTTCGAAAAAAATGCATTTTGTTAAAATCAATCAACTTCGACAATTATTGGTTTCACATTATGATAAAAGCTTCGGTACGTCATTAGACAAAAATTTCACACATTTCTATATATTACGTAATATATGCCAATAATTTGGTGATTATATTTTAGCTGAAAAGGCCAAATTCGTTTGGAAAACGGAATGGAATAAGAATCCTGTTACGACTATATGTATAGTGACCTTTCCACTTGTGACATTATATACGTTTTTGGAGTACAATTTTCATTATACAGGCGATAGAATTAGAAAGTATAACAAATATGTTACGAGTAAGTATTCGATCATTTTTTGATATTTTAAAGGTTATATTTGCTACTTATGTACATTCTCTCCCCGATTATCTAATCACAAATCCGTGATCTATTGAAAAATTATTTCCAATATATTAACTTTTGAAAAGCTTAGACTTAACTTTTTGAAAAGCTTTATTAACAAAAACTTAGCGTGTCTATGAAAAAACTCAACGATTGTACATAAGCTTTCTGTAGATACGTTACAAATAAGCAATTTTTATATTATTTCTATAATGGAAAAGTCCATTGACTATATGTCATTTAAAAGGTATAATTTTTAACCAGCAGAATCTTTAAATCTTTCAACGTAACCAGTCCCATTCTATGTCTTATATGAGTTGTTAATTCGAAATGAAAAAGAAAGGCATGATAAATAGAAACTCTCTTAGAGGATCGACAAATTTACTTAATTTTATTTAATTAACTTGAAAGTAATCTCTATCAGATATCGATTAAATAATTATTTCTATAAACAGTTTACAGGTCTGACGATCCGAGGGTTAAAAACATTCAACACTATTCCGTATTAGATAATTAAGGTGGATTTGGAACGATGGAATAAAAGAACGTTGTTAATATAGTATCATAAAAATAGCAAGTGTTAATAAAATTACTAAATTGACTTCGTAGTCCGTTATTTAAAAATTTAGAACGATATAAGGTCGAAAAGTAAATAGTAATTAAATGGTTCCTCATTAATTAACATTGAAACGTTATCATGTTTCGCAGCTATGCTCATACAAAACAGATAAATTATTTGAAGGATATGTTGGTACAAATTCCATGCGCCTGCCTTGTTTTATGCGACTTTGGACAAAAAGTTCGAATGGATCGAAAAGTACTGCTTTCATATCAAAATCATTTCCGAACGAACGGGAACGAAATAAATGGACGTGCTAATTTATTTCTTTCTTTTCCAACGTCACGCAATTGGGTCAAATCGATGTATCGAGCGTCGACTTTTATTTTTCAAATTACAAAGGATATATCCCTTCAATTTTGATCGATAGTTCTCTACTTTTATTTATAACGTCGTACCGAGTTATATTTACGACGATGTAACGATAGTTAAACGTGCTCGCGACATTCGGTCGGCAGGGGTTGCGCCGAACATTAAAGGAAGAACATTTGGCGGTCGAAGGGAAAAAGGAGGACGATGAAAGAACATTTAATGTCTTTAGTTTGTAAGTCTTCGAGGGGGGTTTTACTTATCGGTACCCATACGTCATGCGATTTGAATACCGAACCAGCTAAAAACTTTTGCTCCGGTAATACCCACGCGATACGTCATTTTCCTCTCTCAATCCATTAAAGCGTGCTTTGAACCGGTCGTTCGAAGACTCGTTTCGAAATGATGTAAATAAAGATATTCGTTATTCGGGAATATCAAGAGAAGATGGCTCGATCGAAATCACCTTGTCCTTTGAGCAGTCAATAAGCAGTAATTAGAGAAATGAAATCATAAGGGAGCAGGAGCATCGTGCATCAGCCCGATATCCAGGCAAATTACATATCATCGAGGGATTATGAAAGCATGTGGCTCTTTGATCCGGACACATTATGATTTTTATTATTCGTTACCTCGTGCAAACGAGCAAAGCACGTCGGTAAACACTGACGTCGAGAGTAGAACGCGTTCATCTTTGCCGGAGTCTAAAAGCGCGCGGTTCCCAACAAGCGAGTTTACGGTCTTTCGAGCATCGAAAACCTAGCGTAATTCCACCGAGAGTGGTTTCAAGAGGATAAGAGAAAGAGAAAGAGAAAGAGAAAGAGAGAGAGAGAGAGAGAGAGAGAAAGAGAAAATAACGTTTCAACGAGCCCTTACTCGGCGTTTTGCCGTGTTTATTTATGGAACATTCAAACTTGTCAGTATTCAGGGATTTAACAGACGAATGCGACCGAGAAACGCATAAATCTTAGCATAGTAAATAATTTAGATGGTTCGAATATATTTTTGTTCAAATCAGAAAAGTTTTAATAACGACGACTTTCGAATGAAAATTTATTTCCTTTCTCTCATAACTCCTACTGCGTAACTTTTCTGCGAGTCACGCGCCGTAAAAAAAAAAAAAAAAAGAAGTCACATTAAAATACATACATCGAAGTCGGTCATCATTCATTTTTCCCTCAATTTTTCTTGTCGAATAGCACGATCCTTCCGTCCAGATTTCATTTTGACTATTTCTTGACGAAGTATCGCACCCTCGAAGGAACATAAAGGAGATCGGCCAGATCCATTTTGATAACATTAGACGGACGTGACAACGTCGTTAGCTTCGCTCGAGCTTTGTCCGAAAACGAGTCGGACCTCTGCCTAATGACGATACTTTCCTAACTTCGATATTGTATAACTCGTATCGCATTTCAAGGTCGCTCGTAAATTTTCTACGAGAACGTACGAATAAGGCTGGACCTCAAAGGAGATAAATACAAGTTTAATTACGAAAAAAATTGTCTGCAACTGTGGGAGGAATTTCGGTTAACGAGAAATCCAGTCGTTACTCGAGATTTCGGCGTATATACGTGCATAGCGTACGCGACGTATGTGTGCGTAGAAAGATTCAAAGCTTTTATCTCAGATCCCAATTAACGTCATAGAATGATCGAAGAGAGTATAACGAGCGCACGTGACAAGTTTGTTGTCTCTTAAGCCCTCGATCGAACTTCATAAAGGGATTTTTCTCCTTTGCTTTCATTTATTCCAAATGAGAAAGGCGAGAAGTAAGAAATGATCGGAAAGTTATGACAAATCGAGGATATAGGTGGAAGGCTGTGTAACGTAGCGAGAGGGTGGCTTAAGCCGTGCTTGCTCTCTCTCTCTCTCTCTCTCTCTCTCTCTCTCTCTCTCTCTCTCTCTATCTCGCTCGCTCGTCGACCGCGCGCAGGATCGTAGGATCGTTGCCGGTGCCTCCTTGCGTGGCGTGTGTACGTGAAGCTGGAGGGAGGACAAGAAGGGATGAGAGGAAGAGGGTAAGGTAGGAGGGAGCTCGGAGCACCCCTCGCGTTCGCTTCTCCTTGGCCAGTGGTTCAGTCAGCGTTTCGCACCGGCGTCGCTTCGTCGTTTCTTGCGACCGCTGGACGATAGTTTACACGTTCTTACGTACTACTGCTACTACTACTACTACTACTACTACTACTACTACTACTACTACGACTACTACTACTACGACTACTACTACGACTACTACTACCACTATCACTATTACTATTACTACTAGAGACCTCGTGTCCTCGGTGAATCGCGTGTCGCTACAATCTACGCAGCCCTCGCACACTTTCGATTAATGAAGGAAAGGAGTTCGGTAGAAGAGGAAAGTCGACGAATCCGGGAAAAGGACGAACGGTGGTCGATGCTCTTTTGAAGGGAAAGCGCATTTTACTGCGCGTTGCGTCTGGGTCGTGCGTGCGCGCAACTTCGCGTGTGCGTGTGCGTGCGTGTGTGCGTGCAAGGACGAAAGAGAGAAAGAAAGAGAGAGAGAGAGAGAACGAGAGAGTACTGGCGGAGGACCTTCTACGGGTCCTTGAACGTCAGGCGTGCATGTCTCGGGTCGCGCTCAAACGCTTTTCGTCCTGCTACGCTCTGACAACGTTCCTGAGGTGAGTATCACAATCTTGATGTATTTCATACACGAGATTTTCGGGAAAGAACTCCCTCGAAAGAGCAAGATCGTTCAAAACGCGTTCGATAACGTTCATCTACATAACATAAATACACGATAAATTCTGTTTTGGTCGAGGATCGTTCGACGAAATGCAGTGGTGGAAACGTTTCGTTCGTTACATCATTTTGCAAAATAGACCCGATCTCCGTGTGCTCGTCTACTTGTTGACGTATTTATTACGCGCACGTTTGTACACGAATTTTCTCGGCGAGCGTTTACTCTCGGGTATATGGTACATATCGGTTGAATTTTATACAGATATGAGGAGAAATACTCTTTCTCGCTAAGAACATATGTGGACGTCAACGTGAAAACAAAGTTGACAAATTATCGAACTGCGGAATGGTTTCTCGCGATCATCGTGAGACGATGAAAGATCGTTCCTCCTAACGGCCATAAGATAACTCTTTCTGTCTACAGTCGTTAACGAGTTTTCGGAGCGAAACTTCGTCATGATAGAACTTTTACAAACGTGCTTCGTTTCAAACTAGCTAATAAATAGAAAAAAAAAAAAAGAAAACACAAAAGAGAGAGAGGGAGAGGGAGAGAGGGAATGCCGAAAAATATATTTTATCCGGGAACAGTATTTTTCACCACTAATAATACCGCCGATAGAACGATATCGAAGAAAAAGAAAGAAAAGCTTTAGTAGCGAGCAAACCATCCGACTATTAAGAACTCTAATTCGATGGATCCTCTTTTATTACCAGCGTGAGCTGCTTTCTCCAAGACTTCGATCGGATTCGATATAGACTCCGCTCCCACGATTTACGAGAAAACGATTTACCCCTAGAAAAGTCACGTTTCTCGTCATCGTTATCCGACCTATCGTAATACAATTCCGAGTTTATCTTGCGCATTTCGTTAGTTCAAACAACATACTTCGAACAAGTCGAAGTAATATAAACGTTTCTACGAATGACAGGAATCTTGGCGGAAGTCTTTTATTAAAGATTCAAACGAAGATATGATTTACGGTCAATATTGACGGAAAGGGAAGTAAAAAAGAATCCTTGCTGGTTCGTCGCCTTTGTTCGATCAATGGAGAATAATTCGTTCGACTCTAATGTTCTTGGATCTGAGGTAATCTCGATATTCCCGATCGATCCTATCGATCCTCGATTAATTCCTCTTGGCAAAGGTATATGACGAAGGAAAAGGAGAAGAAATGAAACGGTACGAGCTCCGGCTCGATACAAGAGTAACGGAGGAAATTACAAACTATATAGTTGTTTGAAAATAAAAGAGAGTTTGAAAAGAATTGAGTGTCTTGTACCTGTCGGATAATAGAAGACAAGAATTCTTTGGTCTTATCTCCAACAGAGAGGGTGGAGAGAAAGGAGGTAAAAAGAGAGATGGGGAGCAAATGAATCCTCCTTTAAACTCAGCCAGAGACAAGACATCCGATCGAACTTGAAATATCCGTTCGACGGTATCCTCACGGATGTCCTGCAGAGAGGGATCGTCGTCCTGTAATTCGATCTTCTACTTACTCAGCAATACTGGCGGCAGCAGGAGCAGCAGTAGCAGTAGGATATTCCGCTCCGAAGCGATAAGTTTGCAATCCGATAGTTTCTCCGGTTCGTATGCTTAAGTAAAACGCGTTCGTCACCCCTTGATCGCGTTATTGCCGCTCCCGAGGAAAGAGTAATATCGTCCAGAGATGCTTTATACCTACCCTTCCTATTATTTTACCGATTTTGTCGCCGCAAGAGACACGCAGGAACGAGATCGTTTGAATTGTTATGTATATAGATAAAAGTCAACAAAATTTCTCTCTCTCTCTCTCTCTCTCTCTCTCTCTCTTGCTTCTTTCGTATATTTCTCTCGACAAAAGCGAGCACGTATTCACACGAGATTATTAACCAAGCCCGTACGATATATAGTCGATAAATTCGTAAATATAGCGATTAAGTTCAAGGGAAAGAGAAAGGAAGTTTGGAAAGGAGCGTTGGACTTGTGCCAAATAGGAATGCCATATCAGCGCGTTGCCTATAAGCCAGCGTGCTCCGTCGGAACAGCTGTTAATCCGACTTGTTGCACGGCCGAACAAACGTAGTCACGTCGAGTTTCCGTGTCTATTTAGAATGCAGTTAAGTGTTTATCACCCCTCGAAGAAAGGAGAAGCTTGTCGGAGTCACGCGATCGATGAAAGAACATATATAGAGCGAGCTGCAACGAATTTTTTCCGAAGCAGCTTTTTCGGATCTATTTATCCTCCGGTAAATATTGAAAGTAAAACGGATGACAATTGACCCAAATATTCTGACAATCCCGAGGGTATATTTTTCACGACTCAACGGATCTATCCATTTTATAAAATCGTGTATCAAAAGTCGTACAATAGAAAGCTCCAATTTAATTTGGACCGCTTTCAATGTAGGCACATACGTTATCTTAAATCACGGAGTAAACTGCGAATATAGAGAGCCTCGCAGGGTACCATACGCGAACACAACGACCGACCGATATCGAATCGCTCGTTGAAACGTCACGAACGCGAGAACTCATCACTTTGGTTCGGTCGTTATATCGCGCTAAACTTTCTCTGAACTTGGAGTATTCAATTATTACGAACGAAACGAAATAATAAATTCTAGGAAAAGGGACGCTTAAACGGAACCTTCTTTGAGCGAGGGGTTTCATGGAAACACGACTTTGCGATTCATTATAAATAGCGAACAACGGCATAGCGAGTTAACGTTGAAAGGTGATAATAGGATAATAGAGCGTAGTCTAAAAAGGTATACAAGCTATTCCCATATAACCGAAGTGCTTTGATCTCTGCTAGGCTGGAAATTCTTTGCGTGCCTTCCGGCTTGGCTAGTGGATTTCAAGGATACGCGAACATGCGCGCGTACCACAGACCCTGTGTGCATTATATCATCTACGTACATATACATTCAGTATATATATATATATATATATATATATATATATATATATATATATATATATGCATATGTATTGAACCATGTATCTACTTATATGTATATCGGTAAACGATATAAGCAGATTGACTCTCGTTCACCACGGATGGTATGGAGGGCGGAACGCATCCGATATACGTAAACGTACAATCTCTCATTTTCGCGAACGCTCCTAATTACTTGAAGCTTAGCGCGTTCGCAGGAGATATCAACGAATAATTATTTTCTATATTTCGTTCGATAATGGAAAAACTTATATCATTAATATTCTTATATTATTCATATACACATATATCATTTATATCATTAATCATTCGCAATCGATCGAAATAAAATTTGCCCAACGTCGTGCTTTAAAATTATATATACTGCACCTATTTACCAAGATCGGTCTATACATTCCTCTATCGTACAGTAGCTGATTCTTTGACATATACGGGATATCGATTAACTCATTGCAAACAGTGATATGAGAAAATTCCACGAGCGAATATACAGGATATCTCGTTAACCGTCCTTCTGGAAACTTCTTTCTTCTCTCTTTGTCTCTTAGAAGTATTCTATCGTTGCTTTTTATATACTTATTTTTCTTCTTCTCGGTAGAAACTTTTAAGAGTAGTCTTTTTTTATCGAAGAACACGACTATCGAATTATATCGTCGCCCATTAATGCGAGAAATCTCTATCTCTCTCTTTCTCTCTCTCTTTCCTCTCTCTTTCTCTCTCTCTCTCTCTCTCTCATCTTTTATTCGATCTTTTACATGATACGAATTTGTAAAATCGCTGAAAAGTATCTAGACGGATTATAAGTATTAAAAGTATTCTTAAGGTATTACGGGAAAAAGTGGAAAAGGATAGAAGAGGAGAGAGAAAGAGAGAGAGAGAGAGAGAGAGAGAGAGAGAGAGAGAAAGAGATAAGAGCCGCTAGTAGCATGTTCTCGATCTAGACGACTTAAGTTTCGTATGTGAATACGTCAAAAAACGTCATAAACGTGCTACGTTTCTCGAAAGGGAACATTTTCAAACGCTTAGAGATACCAACGAACTTTGTGACTGCAAACTAGTTTCCGACTACCGAGATCGAAGATATCGCGGTAAAAGTTAATGATAGTTTCGGTAAAAGACTCCCAGCCTAAATTACATGACTTAGTTATTCCAAAGCTCGGGAGGTTGGATCCAAGATTTTTTTTCGTTGAAAAAAAAAAAGAGAAAAGATCGTGATGTTCGCGGAACGATCGAACATTTTGTTTTTTTTTTTTTATTTTTTTTTTTTTGTAAGGAACTTGCCTGTTCCCGCGTTGAAGAAGCACATATTTCCATATCAGTAATCCATAGACGTCAAATTTCTTTCGCTACGTCGAGCAGCCTTCTCTGTGAGAACGTGCTTTGTGCATAGCCTCTCGACGGTAGTCCTGCACGAAGTGCACGAGTTTTCGGTTCGAGTGACAATAATTTAATGGGGTGTAACGCTCTCGGTCTCTCCCTTCTCTTTATCTATCTATCCATCTATCTTTCTCCCCACCTAAATACTCACCGCATAGCGCGACGTTCGATCCAAAACTCAACTCTCTGAGTTCCCCTCTCGGGGTGTACCAAGAAACGACTTCTCGATCGAGAGTTATGCGATAAATCTTCACCGAGGCTCTCTACGAACTTGAATTTATGAGATAACATTTCCACGCTCGTCGCGAACCCTCCGAATCAACTCGTCAAAGTTCGCGTCGAGTTGAATTACGGCCCTTGTAATCCGAGCACGCCTAGAGAAATTGTTTAGTGTCCTTCGAGATCGGAATCGTCCCCGACTTTCTAGTGGAAATGCTCGATCGATGATCAGACTCGAAAGCCAAGGACAAGGCTGAAAGAGATTTCTTACTCTCTATCTTTTTCCCGATCCAGGGTGATCTTATTACCTTCACGTGCGAGACCAAGGAAGACCCCTTTCGCGGCATCTGGGAAAAACGCGTATCGCCGCGCCCGATCCCATTCTATCGCAATTTCCAATCACGAAGTAAACCGAGCAATTCGCTTAATTAACGAGACGCACCTTTCTTCGGCCTCTCTGTTCTTCTCTTCCCCCGCCGAGGAATTCAATGAGTATCCGTCCTCGTTCGTCTCTGAGGGAACTCTCTTGTATTTTTCTCGATTTCAAACTACGGAAACTTCGATGGTGATGTTAATTGAGATTTAAAAGGGCGCGTATAGAATATTTCTTCCATCGAATTTCGGGCACGAGGGATACGAGAACATGGAAAGTTCAATCCAGTTTGCTGCACGGAGGCAAAAATAGATTATTTTATTGGTACGAGCGAGGGATAGATAGACGAACATAGACGAGAACATAGACGAGAGAGGGATGGATATCGAACATACGAAGAAGCACAAGTCTCGAGACGAGTAAATAAAGATTGCGAAAGGTCTGCTCATTGCGATCTGTAGAATCCTGGAATACCTCGGATTGTAGTGGAATACTCGAGGTATAACGCTCCGCATTTCTCCGCATTCGTAAATTCGCTACTACCGGAATAACACCGTGCATTTCTCCATCGGTCTTTCAACGTAAAAACATATACATATACATATACATATACATATACATATACATATACATATACATATACATATACATATACATATACATATACATATACATATACATATACATATACATATACATATACATATACATATACATATACATATACATATACATATACATATACATATACATATATACATACATACATACGCCATTGAATATTCTTTCGAAAGACTTTTCTTTCGGAGGACCACATCTTTCTTGAGAGTTCTCGCTGTTGGGAAATTAACTAATGCATTCTTTTCATGTTCTTGCTTTCGAAGGAAGAGACACTTTTCTTATTCCTTTTCTTCCATTTCATTTTTACGACGCGTTACGACCGTTGTCGTTTAATGATCCCACGAGCATCAAATAATCCAAATGTACTATACGTTTACTATACGTTTACTATAGGTGTACTATACGTTTATGCTCGAAACCGAGCGCAAATTCACCGTAGTACAACTTGATTAACCGTAACAACGTTCAAACGGAAATAATGCAACGTTTATATACATGATTTACGGCATCGCGCAAAATCATCCATTTCGTCGAATATCGTTTCTCAATCGACAAAATATTTCTCGAGAGGGAAGCCGAATCTCGACGACGTATTAAACAAATTAAAGGAAAAGGCGCGTGCGGGTGTGTTAGTTGAAATTCACGAGCGGCCCAATGTTGGTTGAAGTTTACGCGACGGTTAGAGGACATCGGTTAATGTCTATTTTATAAAGTTTGGTCTTTAGCAAACGTAGAAAAGTCGATGCACTTTGTCGAACTTTGAAGGCTATAAAGTTTTCCCCACTTTCTTTCTTAATTTACGTCGCTTTGTGTCTTGAGAGAAAAGTTTGGGTTCGAATTAGCATCGCGCAATGACATTGTCTAGTGTGTACAGTACGCCTTAATAATTGCATTCGGCTAATAAATTCATAAATCGAACGCTTATTAAACGGTCGATGAGCACCAACTGCGGCAACCGCCTGCCAAGGTAGTCCGAGCTAACTTCCAAGCGAAATAGCGTCGGCCAGAGGACAATCAGATTATGACGCCAGCAAGCAAAAGCACTCGTACTCGAGAATACGACCGAGTATTTCATCTTGCTAAGCTAAACACTCGGATACTGTGCCAAGAGAGAGAGAGAGAGAGGGGGGGGGAGGGAGGGAGAGAGAAAAATAGCTCATTACACCCCATGTTGATAACAGGTAGATCCAATTTCAAAATGGAGCAGACTTCTGGGCCAAATTCCCCGTTAGAGGAACTAGATAGTCGAAAATGGACTTTTTTGTTCCATTTAACGACCTCTTGAAGGATTCGTTTCTTTCGATATTTAGGGAAAAATAGTTGGTAGTTGGTAACTAGTATCTCGAAGAAAAGATACATTTTTTGTCCCTTCGTACTCGTCTCGTTATCTTAAATCGAGAAGATAGTTGGTATTAGCCAAAAGTTAGCTAATCCCGCGTAAATTTTATGTACAGAGGTGTAGTAGAATCGGCTAAGTGTTACTTGCTAACAAATACGGAAAAGTATTAAACTCGGAGTGTTTTAACACGGTAACGGCAAGGATCGCGACTCAGTGAGTTGACTCAGCGGTGTAAAAGCATCGACCAGAGCCACATTACGCGGTTCCAGTAATTACCGAAGCGGTTAAAAAGACGGGGAAACACGTTGCCAAGTGCTCCGAGCCAAAATAAATACGTAACTTTCCAATGCGAATGTGTCTTTCGTTGAGCACAACCTACACGAGCTTTTCCCTTTGACATAGGATATTGCGTTAACGACGAAATAAAAACTCTTCTTCTATCAGCCGCGTTCGGCGAACATACGAAAGTCGAGATACAAATTACTACTTTGCGATCCTTCGAGGAATATCCGTCTTTGAACGCGAGCATACGCGTGACTCCCCTGCTTCTTTAAATTATCATATAACGAACGTTATAACCCCAACGTTCTTGTCCTCGTCATCGAGAATCCCTCACATCGGTGAATATCCAACAAGAGATAAGTATACTATATTCATGCATATATCACAATTGTCTTTTTTTTTTTTTGTTTTTTTTTTTTTTCACGCATTAAGTATCTGTTCAATCGTGTATTTACGAAGATCGATCGTAAACCGGCGAGATAAAGTAAATTTTTTGACTCATATCGCGTGCGGAAGAAAAATAGGCTTAATCGATCTATCATCGTCGTCTTTCAACCTGTCAGAGAAGAACGATCATTATTTCTTACGTTTTCATAACTCCACTCGGGCCGAGGATTATACCGCAGAATACAACGATATCGAGGGAACGTCTTTTTTACCGTATAGAAAGTACCCCTACCTGGCAGATTTGCCTTTTTTCATAGGATTCTCAGAATTTCAGTGATAAAGGTGCTTCGAGATTATCGTACCGTAAGAACTCGCTCGAGACCGTTGCCTGTGAAAGTTAATCTTAGGTGACAAACGTTGATGGAGAGTTTCCGATGCAATTTCAATTTCATTTTCTTTATCCCTTATGTACTACATACATATGTAGATATAAGTGTATCACACGAATTTCTCTACATAGTTCATAGACATATCGAGGATATACGATCAACGATGGCGATACTCAAGGGGCCCGAGAAACGGCAACATCCACACCGATCGATCGATCGTCGAAGGCCACGTCGAAAGCCCAACTTAATCGGCCTCGCGTATCTACATCATATGTATTTATATGTATATATTCGTACGTATACGTAGACATAGAGACGGTATCCCGGCCGACCCGTGTGATGTAAAATCTCGAGAATTTAACTCGTTCGGAACATTGAGTTTATCGAGGCACTTCTAACGAAACAAACAGAAAAAGAAACGGGATAGAGAAAAAAAGAAAGATGCATTCTGCCTGCAGGGATTCAGTTCCCGAACATCGACGTCTATTTCACATACTATCGTCTTTCCGGCGATATCTACGCGGATCGCCGTCGGCAAAAGGGTTGCGAGTCGAAGCAGCCTAGGATTAAATAGGGCGGAACGATCGCTAGGTGTCTCGTAATTATATACACTCGTGGAGCTGGCTTTTTCCTTGATACAACATACCGTATATACCTACGGATAAACACAGGCACAAACCTCCGGGCAGAGTTCATTTCGATTTTATAACTAGCGCGACGATAAATTGAGAAGCGAATGGACGAAAAAAAAAAAAAAGAAGAAAAAAGAAAAGAAGAAAGAAAGAAAAGATACAATCGACGTCGATAAAAGTTATCAATGGGATCAACCGGTTGGTTGAAATATAAATTGTTACGCGATATGCAAAACGATGTGTATCTAAGAGCGCAAATAAGCTTTTTCGACGTAAAATATGAGACGCGTTAGCCTTGTCGACGCGTACGTGTACCGTGTAGATTTAAACTCCGAGCGACAGAAATTTCGAAAAACAGGCAGAGAAATCGGAGGCGAACGAACGATCGTAAATAATCAAATTTTCATATTTTCCCTCTGGGGAACGTTTTACACGGCACGTGTCTTTTTGAGATTGGCATCGTTCAATGATTTAATCCGATGAGATAGCAGTCAGTTTTAGCTCGATAGGGAAAGGTTCACCTTTCACCTGCTTCACATTATTCAATTCGTAGAGAGAAAGATATGGGTAACGGGATATCGGAGTAACGGGATAATTACGTAAGCATGTTTCGTAGCATAGAGAAAGGGAGAGGCTGTGTCATTTCATCGTTATGCACGTATTTAGGAAGAATTGACAGGTACATCCGCTTAGCTTGATTAAACTTCACATTATCGAGAGGATGCCAAGCTGTGATATAACGACGAAAGACCAGCCCTGTCATTTCTATGTATGATCGTGCCATTCACGACCATAAATACATATATGATGTATTATATGTAACGCTATATATCCATATATTACGTAGAACGGTACGAGCAAACGAATAATTGTTTAAGCCGAATAATCTCTTCTCGTGCCAACCTTTTGTTTTCTCTTAATTTTAACGCGACTATGGTACGCGTCCACGTGTCGACGACCTGCCTTTTTTTCTTCGAGCGTGCTCATCGTAAAATCAATAAAGTTGCCTCTCTTTCTCTCTCTCTCTCTCTCTCTCTCTCTCTCTCTCTCTCTCTCTCTCTCTCCGCTCACCTTTTTCTCCTTTAGTCCCTTTTTTTGTTTTTTTTATACCTCATTATAACGTTGGAAGAACAGTCGCAACATCTTCAATTTGTTTACAGCGCGTTAAAATGTACCGAGTAGAGGTCAGAGTAGTCAGGTGCATGTTCCAACGTTGTACCCGTGTCAACGAAGAAGAAGAGAAGGAGAAGCCACGTTGGAAGGAAGCTACTAAGCAACTCTACGATCCCTTTGTCTATCGTTGACTTTAGAGCGATAGTCGTAAATGTAGTACGTACACGCTCGTTACACGATCCGCGTTCACGAGACAGACCGAATCGATCGATATCGTTGCCACCAGCAATAGCAACAGCAGCAGCAGCAACAGCAGCAGCAGCAATAGCAACACAACAACAGCAACGTACCATCGAGATTCATCTGCTGCGCGAAGGTGATCGATAACCGCGAACGGACGTGCCAAGGAATTTCCGTGGCTTATCGGAGCAACAGGTAAGGAATCGAATGGAGGTTCGTTTTGACGAAAAAAGAGAAGAGGAAATAAATTTAGGTATGTCAAACGTTGTTCGACGTTATTCCAATGGACGAAAAATGCGAAAATGAAGAGGATTAAATGACGAAGAAAGAGAGGGGAAAAGTGGAGATCTTTTTACAATTCTAGTTAAATAAGAAACGCACGGTACATTATAATCGAATAAGGATCACGGAACGCTCGTTAACGTCCGTTCGAATGGCCTACCATGGATGCAAATCCTCTGTGGCTCTTCGGAAGACCATTCGCTGCTCGTTCGCCAGAGGGACAAGGAAAGATAAGAGATAAGCGTGCCTTCCTCGGCAGTTTGCACGAGGCTTTCTCGTTTGCTAGCTCGCTGCTGTTTCCCAGTACAATTTGCATATCGTTCCTGAGGCTGTGTAAAATGTATCTACTCCTTTTTGCACCTACGTCCTGTGTTAACTTTCCCAGTTGCTTTTTCTGTCTATTCGCTGACCTCTGCCTTACCGAACAATTTCTTTTTTTACAAAGATCACGAATTTTAGAATGTTTAATCCAACCTTTATAAATCATATTCAAACGTTATTCATTCTTTTAATTAAATTACAAGGATTCGTAAGCGAGGGACATATTTTTCGCTGGGAAAAATTATTATGCTCGAAGGAAGAAACTCTTGGAATCGTGACGGATCTATTTAATCGTTCTCGAGAATAACATTTAACCAGTTCTGCTAAATCCCTTTTCAATTGTAGCAAGACACGCGATAGCGAGGAATTATAAATATCAAAGATAGAGAATTACATTCTGGATTTCGTAACTAAAAGAATTGCAAGACTTGGTATGTCGATAGAATGAACAAGATTGTCCCTTGAGCTTAAAAAGAAAAAACTAAATCAGTTCAGCGCTCTACAAGTTCGAGAGGTCTTTCACGAAAGTCGATGTTCCAGATCAAATGGTCACCGATCAATACAAGAAGGTTTTGAGGTCTCCTTCGACAAATTTAATTCTCCAGGGCTACTATGCTCGAGCTAATTCAGTGCTAGAATCTCATGAAATATCGATCAAAGTTCCTCGAATAACCGAATGATAATATTTTATCCAACGGTACATTATAATTTCATACTTGCAAATTGATTTACGCGATATTTACTAATAACGAAATGTTCGATGAATGCTTTAATATATCAAAAAAAAAACCAATATATATATATATATATATATATATATATATATATATATATATGTATGTATGTATGTATATACGCAAGACAAGTAAGTCGACATTACGGAAACGTTCACTTTATCGGCGCCACTCAAGAGAGAGAGAATATTTTTCTCCTTGCTTTTTATGTACCATAAATTCGTGCCAGACTACGAGGGCCATTTTTCCGTGGCTCTGGGCCGCGTTGATCATTCCAAAATGACTCTGGGGAGAGAACGGGAAGATGTAAAAAAATGATCTCCAAAAGGAAAGGAATTTTCCAAGCTGATCACGTTTCTGGGTCGACGATTTTCCGATCAATCGTTCGCGAATCTCACCTAACAACGTTACTACGCGCGATACGCTACGCGCGCTCGCGAAGAATTTCCGCGCACGGTACGAATCTGGCTTGATTAGATCCCGAATAGCGCGAAATAGCAAACGTGGACGCTCTCGTTCGAACGCCGGCCGATCGAAACATCGATATAGGAACAACGTTCCTTCGATAATTTTTCGGTTTTCCAATTTTCCGCGTAAAAGTCCTCGTACCGGGTAAAGCCGTGAAAATAAAATGAATTTGCAATCTCATAACAGAGTATCAATCTCGAACGGTAAACGACGCGACGATAATCTGGCTTTATTCGTTTCGTTTTCTAATATCTAATTATTATTTCACAGATTGCGCTCGTTATTCTTTCTTCGAATTGTACCGCATGCGATTATTAATTGTTCGCAACGCGAAAATTCGACGTTTCGTCGCGGTTTCGCACGAACAATGCGTTTTAATTACTCCGAGCTGTCAGTTACCACGTTTTTCGATGCACATCGTGTTGCTTTTCATTTAGGAAGAGTACAGCAAGGAGAAAAGATGGCAAAATTTAATCACCGACTCAATTTATGAGTACACGCGCCGAGTCATAATTGAGTCA
>CAJVQX010000034.1:0-26688 GCA_911387935.1 Dolichovespula saxonica
TCAGTATGCACTATCAGAATCTAGACTTCATTTTGTAATAAAAACTGAAGCACATTAGGAAACTTGCGACGAAAGTGATACTTAATTACTTGTATCAAGTGCAACATATAACTTGTAAAACAGATAATTGTACGAACATTATGCTTGAAGCAACTTATCATATATATCTACCTGAAATTTAAATAAAACATCGTCACGAATCAATTGTAACGTTAGAAACATAGCCACGATTCAGTGAAAGAACAATCGATGTCATCCAACTCCTCAACGTCATCAACTCACCAGATAAATCAAGCATAAGCATCAATTCGTAAATAGTACCAGATATTTATACTTTACGAAGGAGCAGGTTGACTATAAATTGCAAAGAGCATTCTAGCGATGAGGGGAACAAGGAAGGTTGTTTAGACGTCGTGGTATACATCATTATCTTCCGCCTCTCAGTGCACGCATATACATAGACACGTAGAAATTTCCACAAAACGCAAACATAAATACATCATATACTATGGAGGCATACATGCATGGAAGATTTAGTTCGATACATACATACATCGTATTCATCGATACATACATACGTACATCACTCTGACAATCTGGATTATAGTGGTTAAAACGCACATACGTATTGCCTGCTCGTCGCTCTTCCTTCGCTACTCATTTTTTACGGACTGTCGATCTTCTCGGCAACTGAAGCGTGCCCGACATGCTCCTAGTTCCCTCACCGCCCCTGTCTTCTTGGCTCGTCATCAAGAACGGATCGGTTAGTTCTTGTTCGTTCGTTAGACCGTACGTTCTACCGATCCTTAAATCGTGAAATTCATCAATACAAAACAGCATTAAACGTTGGGTGAATGAAGAACAACGGAAGGAGATTGAAACGTCGGGAAAACGATTGTAGTAGAAAGAATATTCGAATGTATTTCGTCGGTGACATGATCGGACAAGTTGCGAGATCGTCTTATGAAAGAAGACTGTTGAAGATTTAGTGATGCAGTGACGTTGACGAACGGAGTGAAAGAGAGAGAGAGAGAGAGAAAGATGAGAACGAAAGCGAATCTAGTCGTGTTTCTGTTGTTGGCAATCTTTGTTACATCGTTCGGGCATCACAAAACGTTGAAACGATTGAATCGTCGAATGAAGCAATAAACGAACAGAGAAAAGACGCTCTGGGTTGCGTATTCTTGATGCTACCAAAATGTTAAAGCTAACAACAAAATTGACACGCATGGTACTTTTCTTTTAAATCGTCTCAGTCAGGAACATTCGAAAAAGGATCAAAAGCAAAATGCCAATACGAAAACGGTAGCGGAAAAATTAACAACGAACTACGAGGTAATTTGTTTTATAATCACGTTATACAGTTTAAACTAAGAGTCAATTCAATTTTTTCATCAATTAAAAAATGGATTGAGTATATTTCACGTTTGAAATGATTTTTAGGTCGGCCGAAAAAAAAAGAAACGTCGCAGAAAACATCGAGCCTTGATGGCACTACTATTGCATACAAACTGAAGTTTATAGCTTTGATACCAACGATGTGGGTGGATTGATCTTATTGATCGGTAAAGCACTACTCGTGGGATTCTTCTTCTCTCTTTTGCTGCTGTCTTGAGTCTAAAGGCCCACTAAAATCCACATACGTGCATCTTCGATGATAGAATGAAAACATCATCAGAACCTGTTTAAAAATGTCTTGTGCTCATGGAAATAAGAAAAAAACGAAATCAAGAGGACGAATAGATTCTTTTATTCAAAACGGGTGATATAACGACTCGTATCTTTGATATTAAAAATTTTCATGTAACCGATCGTACTTCCTCGTTGTTAACTTCGGGTTAATCTTTTTTGGGATAAAGATTTGTTGGTTCTTCTTACATGTTACGAACTGTTGCAATAAATATTAAGAAATTTATCAAGTTCGTTCGTTGTACCAACAAATTTATCTTACTTTTATTATTCATACAATTAATAACGTGCAATGGGAAATATAAAAAAATTATCAAGGTTCATTTTAATACAATTATGTTTATTACTTCATTATTCATTAATAGTTACACGCATCAAACTTAATAAGTTAAATATTAGACTATGCCAGACTTATGGAGGGTTATTAAAATTAACGTGTATCATTTAGTAAACTTTTGATTCTATGACTCTGTCACATGATTTGGACGAGATTCTAAATAGATATTATATAGAATAATAAATAATAAATATAAGCTTCTTATAATAATAGTATTTCATAATGGACATTCGTAATATTCATCACAAAATTCAGCAATTACACGAGAAAGAAAGTAGCGAGAAGACTATTAAACCAATCGTCGAATCCCGTTATAATCTAGCGTGCATGAAATACAGTCTCTGTTATCTTATTGGAATTGTCGGAATCAATAAGTATTATCACGCAAAAGCCATTTCTCGCTAGTTAGTTAAGATATTTTGATACGCTCTCGAATAATATTAATGTCCTTCCAAACTCGAATCTTCTTTTTATAACTCTCTTGATAATATCAAAGACGTTTATGGTCGACGAAAATGAAGTTGTTTTAATAGAATTACCAAAGAAATCCAAATAGTATAATCGACTTTTACAGAAAAAACGTAGACACTTGATTAAAATAATCGCGAGATCATTTTCTACACAATTCAGTCTTGAGTCACGTCATTCGTCATAGTCAAAATCTTAAGAGAATATTTTCAAAGAGTCTTCGAAGGGTCTTTTCTCCAAAATACTCTTACACAAAGAATTACATCAACAAATTAGAATTCCAAGATAATTTCCTTGCAGAATTCTCGTCATTCTCTTTCAACTGTTCTCTCTCTCTCCTCTCTCTCTCTCTCTCTCTCTCTCTCTCTCTTTCTTTCTCGGCTAGCCGTCAGTGTTGTACTCTCGCACTGTATGCCAGATTGTGAGCGTACTGTCTGTCGGCTTCCGTGACGGCAGTCACTTCTTCAAACTCCTGTCCCATCCACCGCCACTTTGCTGCCATCCACCGTGAGAATCGTGACTTTGCTTCTGACTGAGCAGCTTCTTCAGACCAATTATCAGCGACAGTATCGAGCTATCTTGCTAATGATGAGAGCTTTACCAGCGAGAAGGAAAAGAACGCCCATGGCGATCGGTACCAGAGCAGCCATTTTCTGGCCATACCCATCATCATCATTCCCATCATCTTCTTCATCTTACCACGTCCCTCCTCGATGCTACGTTTCAATTCGCCGAAGTTGGTCTTCGGAAGACGAATTTGCACATTGAATCCGTTTAACAAAGTTGCGATCCTATCCAAGAGAATATCATTGAGTATCTCATCCTTGGAAACACCACTATTGCGACCTAAGCTATCCAGATCGATCGTCGAGCTCTTTGATTCGTTTTCCGCCAAGAAGCAACTTTGATGAGTTCCAAATTCTCTCCGTCGGTAGACTATCGATACGGCCGAGTCTATCGAAGAATGATATAGCCTTTTTTTTTAGACACGGTGACACGGCTACATTACGCTGTTGGCATTCCTCATAAACTCGATAAGAGCACGGTATCCTTTGTCAAAGAACTGAACTCTTCGTTCGCCAGATTGACGACTATCATAGTATTGAGAGCCAAAATTCCGAGAGTCCACTTGAAGAAATCCATCTTACTTGTTATGTGTCGATTCCAAAACTATCCTTTCATTAATTGTATCCGGATCGGAAAGATCTCACGAGCTTTGTCACCCTCCGGAATGTATTAATCACAAATAGAGCAAACGGTAAACGTGTTATGAAGTATTAGAATAATAAAGATACAAGCTAGCTGGATATCCACGTACCGACATATCCTCGATCAGAGAGAACTGCCGACAGGATTAGTGGACCTGGTCGATATATACCAAGCAGATGGCATCCTCGGCAAAAAGGGGTGAGAGCTCCCACGTGCGATTTCGCGAACATCACCAACGACACGATGTATCTTCCTCAATGTTTCTGTCCTCCTCTTTCTTTCGACCAACCTCTTCTCGCCAGACCATTTACTATCCTTCTCCCGCACGAATCGCGCGTTGAGCATCTGCAAGGCTATAAGAGGGGAAGAAATAGTCGCATGTGACCCTTCCTGACACAGAGACCCATTCGAGAAAGAGCATCGTGGCATCTTCCTCCATTGCATTCAATTCTCCACAGTTTCTTACGTTTTCTCTGTTCTTCTCTTCTCTTCTCTTCTCATCTCTTCATCTTCCGATTCGCTCAACCACTAAACGTACTATAGTAGACCAATCGAAACTCTTTAAAACGAGACAGGGTATTGGGGTAGGTGGGATAAGTCTGGCAAAGAGAAGGGATCTCTATGAAGATTCCGGGAGTCTTTATTGGTACGTGCTTGGCACGGTGACCTCACTGACCTCCGGATTGAATACTACGCGAAGGTTTCTATACTCGGCGAAGGCCTCTTCATCCTTCTATTCTCCTTAGTTTTCTACAGGAGCATGGGCGGTCGCCTGAACGAGCTCCATCGACTTCTACTTTACTTCTTCGGATCATTGGATTCTTCTTTCAGTTTAGTGATCGATATGCTTTGCGTATCGCCGATTCTAGATAATGTCCTCCAATTTCGGTCTATCAAAAGTGACAATCTTCCCTAGAAACCTAGATTTTCTTATGAATTATTTAAATCGTGGACATGCTCGAATCTAAATTATACCAAGTAACAACACTAAGGAATAAAATGAAACGATAGATTATTGAGGATCGTTAATATATAAAAAAAAGAGGTTATTCTCGTATTCATTCATCCGTATTCATTCGTATTCATATACACTCTAATATCTAATACAAAAAATAGTCTATGAGCGTAAACGCGATGTTCTGTATTTTGTATTCTGTAGATGTGCACATCGTCGACACAGTCAATCGAGGTTAGCGCATCTCGCACGATGTAACTAGATGCATCCTCGATGCAGTTACCTACTTCACGATTATATATCCCATATAATCGGCGCTGTGCGTTACCACGAGCGACGTTTCAACAGTATTAACGCATTTCCCGTTCCACATTCCATACGCCAGTTAACTTCTCACGAACGGTGCGACACGAAGAATAGATTTTATGTGGAATCTTGTGACGAATTACTTTCGCGTTACACAAACAAGTACTCTCTCGAATGGACCCATACTTAACTCTTTTCCTTCCTCATGTAAAGGATATATAAGTCGTACTCTCGAATACTCGTACTCTTATGGCAATAATTAAACGATCTATAATTTATATAATCTATACTAAGGCCGAATTAATTTACGTTTCTTATCAAATTCTCGATTGTTAATTTAACATCTTGTGTTTCGTGAGGAAAATTAAAAAAAGATTTTTGCAAGTATTTGAACGGCAATAATTTTAAACAATTCGTAATTTTCTTAAAAAGTCATGAATTTCATTTTCATAATACGTTATCGAATTATTAGTAAAGAAAAAATTATGAATAAGAATATGATGTTGCGTAACGTATACACTTTTATCAATATATAAACGATTCTGATTTAACGAGAATAAGAGTTTTAAGTCAAAAGATCTTCCCAGAAGAGATATCTCAGATAAGAGAGAGATTTTTATCACATATTTAATTGGGTCACTGGTTCTACGCAACAATTGCTCGCGCACGAGCGAACTTATGTTCATATAATATATTTCTAGCCTCGGTCAACGAGATTCGCTCTGCTTCGCGAAAGCGTCCGAATTAATCGCACTTTCTCAAAATAAATAGAAAATTATACATGACTTAATCTTGAAAGAATCGTTTAAGAAAATGCGGGGAGATAAATGCAATAGTTTAGATTTCAGTGAACGCAGTTACACTGTATACCGTTACCGATGCACATATAATTTACACGTAATTTAAAAAGGCCTAACATAGTAAACTGGTGGAGAGTTCAACCGATCAACGGTCATTGATACTTGACATTGTTAATTTTCTTTAAAGCCTTTACAACACGATCAGAAATCTGATATTTATAATAAAAGAAGTGATATTTTTATATGTAAGTATATTACTACATTTTAAAGAATTTCAATAATATTCGAGCATTGTTACTGTTGCGTATATATAAAAAAATTACTGTATGCGTATATATAAAAAAAAATTTTCAACATAAGATATTCTAGCTATAAGATCTCGGTAAACCTTCTACTGACACGGGTAAACATCAGGTCAAGCTTATTATACTTTATCGTCAATCGTAAACGACCACTATATAAGTATCTTCATGGACGACAAGTTTTCCACGAGAATTAATCGTACATCTTGGAGTGAAAGAACAGGCTGAAAATATTTTCGTGTACGATCGACGACACGCGACAATGGTATTTTAGCGAAATCAATGGGAAGGTACCAATCATTGGAAGCTGTATAACCCCTCGCGAAACGAAGATAGAAACAAGTCAAGGATTTGCGCGGCCCAGTGGCACACAAAACGATCGTCGAAGAAGAATATTGGATTTTTTAGTCCTTATTCTCTACTTTCCACTACATGTATGTACATATTTAGCTTAAGTTAGGACGGAAGTTGTAATGTTCTCGACAAAAAGCTTGATCGTCATACGTGATTGTTCCGGTTTTTCGAGTACGTCTTCAGGAATCACATTCGACACGTCTGCGTGTATTTCTCGATCATTTCTCCTGCAGCTGTCGCTGAACCACTCGAGCTCTGATTGAGGTCTGCCAAATTATTCTCTTTATATTCATTTATTTGGAGACAATGAATCGATCAATAAAAGAATCATTATTATTTAAAGGTAACAATAACAATTCTGTATGATGATTAGTAAAGATCCAAGATTAATTGCCGCTAAACGATAGAGAATAACAGTATGAATTGAATGAATACATAAAGCGAGTGAATAGATAATCTTTTGGTTTATTAAAACCGTCTTATAATATAAACAGCGGAATGTAAATATTTCAGCTACTCCATATCAGCGGATTCGATATAAAGAATGTTTCACTTTCATAAACAAAAAATGGTTAACATATAATCATTCAAATACTTTTGTAAAAGTTGATTTTTTTCATTTATATGTTTTTTAATCAAAAATGATGGATACAGATTGAAATTTTAAATCTTTCAAACTGATATCTCTTCTAAGAAAAACATGAATCGATAGTGCTGGAAAAAAAAATATACGGAAGTATAACCATCTAAGCAATCAAAGGAATAATTTTACGTGCATTTTACCATAGGATGCATTCACGCTCTGTATCGTCTAACACGAGCGTACACCACCGGTCAAGACTAATTGCGTTTGCGTTCCTCTATAAAAATGACTTTGCCCGCTAACGCTCAGTTCTATTCAAACATGCTTAGGCAAGTTTTCATCGCACTTCATCTTCTCGCCTTCGGCGCTCTCATCGTTAAGTGTCGAACTGAGTTGGTTAATCGAAAACTTTCAAAGGATTTGGATTGTAAGACTGCTTCGAAATTTGGCGAGTTTGGTGCTTCAATTTGCAATGATGGTTCAACCAAGGGTCAGGAGCTAAAAAAAGTTCAAAGTATAGATAATGACACGAGATATCTTGGTGGAGATGGAGCGGAAGAAGGTGAAACGTTTTGTTTCTGTTAAATAATAAAAAGGTATTGATCGAAAATATTAGGCATTTTAAGACGGATATTTTCTATGTGAATAATTATATTTCACCGTAGCAATTCATGTACTTCTTGAAAGACAACAAAATAGTGAACCAATCGCGATCGAAACGCATAAAAAAAACAGATCTTAATCGATAATCCATTATTTTTTATTTTACTTTCCTAAAGGACGAAGAAGGAACAAAGGTTATGGCAAGCTATTCATGTACTTAATCGGAGCAACCAAAGCGACCATGCTTTATATCATGATCCATGCTGTAGCTGCTCTAGCGGGAAAAGCTCTAATAGTTGCAAAATTTGCTTTAGCCATTGCAACTGCAGCAATTTTGAATAAGGCTCTTGGTAAGTATCTGCTGTATCATAAGATTTCTAATTTCTTTTTGAACGAGCCTTCACTTTATATTTTATTTTAATACTTCTTTCAGAGCACAACGAGAAAACGTCTTATGAAATAGTGAAGCATCCTCATCATAGCTACATACAGACTCATAGTTCAAGTATTGATTACGATCATCATGGTGGTTATGAAAATGGATACAGCCATCGAAAACGACGACGAATCATATAATAAGAGTATATACAATATCTTAGACTATACTCCGTGCAATATTTTTAGTACCACCGAACTGTAATAATAAACCATAAATAAATATAAATAAGAATAAAAAATAAATGTCTATGATTGACCATGTCTATTGTTTGCTCTTATTTTATATTATATTCAAAAATAAGTTAGTTCCGAATAACAAATACATATATGTCGTATTTATTATCAACCAATAATGTAAACATCTAATCTATTTTTTGTATACTTTTTATTATCAAATATCGACTAAAGTATAATACTAAATTGATTATTCAAATATTTATTTATTTATGTAGTTATTTACTTAAAAACAAGTAAGAGCATAGTTGAAAAAGAATATTATGATAATCACTCATTTCATGACATTAGGAAGAAATTTAAATACAAATTGTATTAATTTGATAAATGTTCTAAGTATCTGATTACTAGTTATAGTAATTAAACTGTTATTACCTTAGTTATATGCGTTACGGTGTAATTGCTTATCTTCTTTTTATACTTCCTCAGAGAAAAAAATAGCGAACAAAGGAATTAAAGAGCGGAAAAATTGTTAAAAGAGGAAAGATATGCAGGATATATATTTCATAAATAATGAACTTTAAAAAGGTTGCTACATATAAATGTTTTATAGTACTATCTTGTAATTAAAAAAATTCATTAAAATTCTCCACAAATGTTTCATTTATCAAGAAAACAAAAGCACATATTATTTCTCTTTCTGTTAATAAATTTATTTTTATTTTACAAGATCGAGAAAGGATTTTTAGAAACTACAGATCATTTTGTTTAAAAATCTTAAAATATTACACTTCAAATGAGGTAAATTGTGCTATTAAATCGATATATAAACGCATATTACAAATAAATACATTAAATTGTTTAATACATGTTAAATTGTACTTATTACTAGCAAGTATTTACAGGTGAAATTCATATGCTTAATTAATAATATTTAAAGAAAGAAATACAGTGGTATTGTTCTTTATAATCATTTTAAAACGAACGAACAGTTTTTTTAACGTAAACGTCGATATAAACGGTAAGTAAGTCGAAAAACGTTTTATAACAAATTGGTCGTTTAGAATATCAACTTGGAGGAATTCCTTCCAGAGCTCTCTGCCAGCCACCACCATAACTACCGCCATAACCACCGTGATGTTCCGAAGCTGTTGCGTAAATTACCTCGTGCCCTCCACCACCCCCGCTCGATACTAATTTCTTCAAGCCAATTATCGCGCTCAAAACCAACGCTATTTTCGCAGTTAACAATGCAGTACCAGCAAGAAATGCGATTTTTCCATAAGCAAGCTGAGCTAACATTCCTACAAAAATTATTTTCAATTTATTTAATTAATCATGTTAAATTTATTAATTAATCAAATAATTAGAATATAATAATCGTTTCACCTGCCATAGCTAAACCAGCCATTAGTATTCCGCCATATCCTTTGTCTTTCTTTCTTCTACCTGTACAAACAAATAAATAAATTTTACTAATGCATACTTTCTAAAATATTTCTAATGTTTATAACTTTAATTAACTTTTACATGTTATTACGAAACGACCATTGCATTGAAAGAAATAAAAAAATTACGACGAACATGAAAATAATCAAAGTATTTTGAATACCTTCGAAGGTGTTTCCAGGTATCGTCAAGCGTATATTTCTCGATGACAGATACTCGTAAAATTTATTATCCAGCTGTTCGTCGAGGCTCTTCTCTGTGACATTAAGAACAGGTATCTTCATTCCCTTATTACTCCTAGCCAAGGATGTAGGATCTCTTCCGATCGAGATAAAATCGTTCAGGACGTAAACCGAATCATCATCAATAGCAGAATCGAATATCTCCAACGCGCGCCTCTTCAAACAATTAAAAGTATTCTTTTCGTTAGTACACTTCTCGAAGAGTTTTGTGTACTCGTTCTTTCAACCACTGTGTGACAAATCGCCACCAAGTAGAAGACAAGAATGGTGATATCAACGAAACAATTCCTCTTCATTTTAATCACTACAAAATCTCTCACTATCAATCTAGTCGCTTCTACAAATGCGAGGAAACTGCGTGTTTTCTTTTTTTCGTCTACTCAACAACGTCCTTCCTTCTATACCGAGGACTAATCTACGCGATCTCCACGCTTTAGGTCTTATATATAAGCGTACAATGTAGATTTCCATCTCTCCTACCCAAAACCAACTCGATTCCTTTTTACGAATCGTTGTACACGATCCACGCGCTGTTTAACGCCTCGCCCATGTCGGGAGGAGAACCCCTTGAAGCAGAGCGATCTCTAGTACAGCCTCGTAAGTAAGTATCCCTCCGACCTTCTTACCAAACGAAGCCTTAAAACTTTACGGAAGAATACGGCAATTCGACCCAAACGTGCTCTTCCTTTTTTTCTCTCGATATACATAAATAACATCTCAGCTGCTTCTGATTTTTTTTCTTCGACAATTATCAGCCTTTTTTACTATAATTTGTTATCATTTGAATAAACGGCCGTGTCAATGCTTACTCATAACTTTTACAGGCCGAATAATTTCGTATCGATGCAACAACAAATACATCAATATTGTTTTACGATTTTTCTGAGTTTGTCAAAATCAGCGAGTAAAACTTTTATACGGCCAAAGTAAAAGTGCAAAAATACTGAGAAAAATAGCGATAAAGCATCTTGATTCTATAAAACTTGTTAATTTCATTAATCAGAGTTACGTTTAATTCTACAACGATTATTCGCCGTAATGTGCTACATTCAAGAAACGATCATAGCAATTATAGGCATTTATATTTGATCGCCCTCATCATACTTCTGGCTCTTCTTAAAACATTAAGTTCACCGTTCTATGACTATCGACTTATTTCCTTTTCTATTCGCTTGACCATAATTATATATTAGAATAATTATCTTTTGTTTGTGCGAGAGCAAATAATTATTTTGCTCGAACGATTCTAAAAATCGTCAATGGAGAAAAAGTTTCTAAAACTCCGTTATATTTGAATGATACTGGAATTAAAAATGTAAGTGGTAAAATTTTATCAATGACTGTCCACAATGTTTAAAAAAATGAACGGGGATCACTCTTTTGGAACATCACGTTTCGTGGACTCTGTTAAAAGCTTATGATAATCGTACACTTGTCACTCTTTTTCGTATAAAAGCAATTACAGGACGCAATCTGCGGAATCCTGACGCGACTTCCTGCCAAAGAAGAAGAGGTACAGTTAGACAGCCAAAAGAAAAGACGGAGCAATAATGAAATGTGACTAATCGGGATATTTTCAAGAAAATCCTTGCTGTTGGCCAATGAAGAAAAAACTTCATGAAATCAACGGTAAAGTCGTAACGAGAATCATGTAACCAGATCAATTACTATCAAACGCCCAATGACAAAATAATCGCTTGTTAAGAAGTTCTCAACTGACAGTAGAACAATTTTCTTTTTGACAAGATTATATTATATATATCCGTATCAGTATATGATGTAATTTACTTTTTCTCAGATTACTGAAAAAGATAAGGGACATTGATACAGCAAATTTTATTAGTTTGATATAATATTTATTTTAGAATATTTATGAATATTCAAATTATTTGATATTTAATTAGAATATTTACGAATATACAATATCTACATATATGGTATCATCTTATCGGTAACGTTTCAAAAATTTATGCTAAACGGAACTGCGATAAAAGAAACTCTTTCCTATCGTTCGCCGTATGTTTATGCAAAAACAAGAGCACAGATAGAACAGTTACCCACTTACCCACGTCCATTATGCACAGACTTTAGCGAGTAACAATCAGTAGTTTTGCAATAGAAGCATTCGTTTACTTGTGCAGTCAAACAGCAAGGATATTACATTGTGCATTCTTCCATTGCGTAAAGTACAGCGTACACCCTCACTGCTGGATCGTACGAAGGCGTACCATGTAAAAAAAATGGAAGGAAACAAATCTGCTTTCTAATCAATCAACTTTATGTCCAGGCAAAGTTTTTACTAGCTCGTGTAGTTTGATCCGTGTGATCGCTACCGTCATAAACATCGACCACTTCTTTGACAACGTGTCGATCATATGGAATAAATTTGACGTTTGACGGTACACGATAAGGTCAATATTGGAAATTATGATAATGATCGTACAAAGGTCCATTATTGTTGATTAGACTTTCGTGAGGATGATCATATTGGATGAATCCATTAACGAGTGACGGATGGTAAATTTGAGAAGCATTGTATATAGAAGTCCAACCGAGAAGACCACTTATGAAGAATGCCACTTTCGCCAACAGCAAGGCCTTCTTCGAAATGATCAGCAGCAGACCAAATAATAGCGGTATGAGGGACACGAGATTGAACTTGAACCCCAGGAGGAAAGGCAGCAGGTGCCTGATCATCTGCCTTCCTAAAAAGGAGGAACTCGTTTGAGTATGTACGACTCGGTGCCCTTGACCGTGCTGCCTGCTGCAGGTAGTTCTCGAAAGCAGCTGTTGAGTTTTAGCCAAGACTCGAACCTCAAGTCTTGGAAGAAACGGGTTCGTGTCCGTGCTAAAAGATGTCAAGAATTAAGTTTCCGTATAAGAAGAGTGTTCAGAAACTTGTTTATAACTGCTAATTAACATAATTTCTATACGCGAGGATATCCTCTATTAACTCTATTGATTTTTTTAATATTATAGGATCGTAAATTGTATTGGGAAATCATTGGTAATATCGACGATAGATGAATTATAAGCGTAACCCGATGATCCAAACCTAAATCGGACACATTTTACATGCGAATTGCATTTCGAACCAACCTGTTCCGGATTGCCTGTCGACGTACAGTAGTGGTCTTTCGTTCAATACAAATTCTAAAACCCCATTTTCATTTAGCATCGGACCAACGCGCATCTGAAATCCCGGATATAAATAATCCAAGTTTCACTTCATGCCTCTGTGTTCTATAAGTCTCACGGCGGCCTTTATCACGTTCTCAAAGCTCCTCGAGTCATAATCAAGATCGGCCAACTCTCGCTCGTAAACGCCAGCTCTCTCCAAGCGAAGACATCCAAAATTCAGCTCGTCTTGCTCGTTAAACGTTCGAAGAACACTGAATGTGGCATGATTCGCACACTCAAAGATACTGTATTCCTTTTTCGAGAGGCACGCGCCGAAAACCTCGTTAAAACTTAACGAATTCTTATTACTCATCTCTAGATCTTCTTCTTTCGGCTCCATGATGACCGTGATTCCTGTTGATGCGAGAACGAGTAGGTTGAGATTACGAAAATGACTCTTCATTCTTTTTCTTTTCTTTTTCCCCGTTATTCAAGAGAAAGTCAACAATATTAGAAACGTATTGGAAGACAACGAAAGTTTTTCTTCTCCGACGAAAGGGGAACAAGCGTATGATATATAATAATGTTTTTTTTTCACCGTGGATGTATACGGTATCTAGGCTAATTTCGCTGTTAAACGTACGAAATCCAGGTAACACCAATTATAAAACTCGGATATGGTATTAATGAAGAAATTCATAAAGAGGAGAATGAATGAAATTTCGTCGGGTTCACGTACAATACTGTCGATCTAACGGACAAGATCACCAACCTATATATAGCAATCAGGGGGAAGGGCGTTCTCATACGAACGACAGAACAATCGGTTTCACTTGGTGAATTCTTCAAGGCAGCGAAAGTATACTTCGTTTGTATTTTGTTCGTCCGACTTACACGCCTCAGATGCACCGGATGCGCCTGAAGAGGAGCGCGTTTCATTCGAACGTGAATAATAAGAAGTGGATGAACTCGTTATTTTGTTAGGTGAATCAACGAAAACGTACGTTTTCGACGACGGATTCGATACGACGACGATTATCGAACGGAGAAATCATGAAATTGTTCCTTCGATCGGAAATAAGAAAAAAAAAAACGACGAAGGATTAAAATATTTATATTGGCGGATGAAATAGAACGAAGGGAAGACAAATAGTAATAATAGTCATGATTCCTTTGTATAAAATAATTTATTTATAAATAATGCGATAAGAGAGAGAGTTACATGAGGATACCGACGCATTGTCGGTGTATAAATAATCATTGGATTAAAACGTTGATGAGTCCGTGTAAATACTGACTAAGAGTAGAACAGCGTTCGACGAAGACATCAGGAAGAGTCGACGTCGCTCCTTATTGTCTTCCTCCAAACAGTTACCTATGAATGGTACTCGCACAACAAAATGATGACGGCCGACGCCAATATTCTTACGTAAATGAGATAGAGTCCGTATTCCTCGAAATTATCTGTATCTTGCCGTCTTCTTCTTTCTTTCTTTCTCTCTCTCTCTCTCTCTCTCTCTCTCTCTCTCTCTCTCTCTCTCTTCTCTTTCTCTTTCTCTTTCTCTTTCTCTTTCTCTTTCTCTCTTCTCTTTCTCTTTCTCTTTCTCTTTCTCTTTTTCATTTTTTTTCTCTTTTGTTTTTGGTCATTTTACTCGAAATTACATTATCTCACGGCACTTGTCGAGGAAAAAACCTAAAACGACGAAGTCTTTTTTAGCACCGATTTAGCAATATTTAAACGATTTAGTCTTTGTTTTGATAGATCGTCTACGTCGCGTCACAAGTATCGGTGTAAAGTTTAGTAAAAAAAAAAAAAAAAAATAGAGGAGAAAAGAGGAAAACGTATAAATCTTTTTGTCGAAGAAACGTCCATTCGTCCGTGTGAGTCGAATGTTTGGAGGAACATTTCGACGATAATCGTCGAGAATGAGTGGAAGGGTGGAGAGCACAGCCGAGGCAACCCTTTTGACGATTTCGCTAAATACGTAGCGACGATCGTTCTTTGTACGAAGGTAGATGAGTTAGATGTGATGAAGACTTTTGATGTCCTCTTGAAGAAACTATTCGGATGGCTTATACGCGCTGTAGGCGAGATCGGACCCAGCGGATCTTGCCCAACTATGATGGTCACCGTGATCGGACTCGTAATGAGCATGACTATGAACCGGATGAGCGACGACCTCGTAACTCTGATTCTTGCTAGCTAGAAGTTTCTGAAGTCCAATGATGGCACTAATAATCAGGGCGATCTTGCCAATGACGAGGGCTTTAAAAGCAAGCAAAGCGAGGGCACCAAGAGCAAGCGGGATCAGAATAGCTGCTTTTGCTTTCACGAGAAGCAAGATCGGCAATAGGGATTTCACGATCTTCTTCTTCTTTCCGCGAGCTGCAAAAAAAAGATATCGTTCGGTGAATGCGTCTTAAGCTATTAAAAAAAAAAAAAAAAAAAAAAAAAAAAAAAAAAAATAATCCTGATAATCGTTACCTTCGTCCAAGGAACGAGAGAATTCTTCTGGAAGACTTAGTTCTACAGTGTGGGTCGAAAGGAATCTGGCTGCCCTGTCTACGATAGCTTGATCGATCGCAGCTTCCTTGGCTTCAACTTCACTTGGCAGAGAACTTTCGATATCATTAAATGACCTTGCGTTGTCGGCACGGCTGAAAAAACGTACATTTTTGATAAAACATCAATTACTAAGCGGATCTATCAGCTTATTTAACAATATTAAATATAAAATTATAATAATTCTTCTAGTTGTCTCGTATGACGCTATTAATTCCAGTGAGATCTTTTCACATTCCACGGAAGAGTACTGAAAGGTCGGAAAAGTACCGAAAACCGTCGGATTTTCTTGATCCTTACCTGTTGCTTTTGGCTTCCTCGGTTTGGACGATCCTAAATCCATTAATGACGTTGATGTCAGCTACCCTAGCTGCCCTGTCGATGAAACGTAAAGCCTTCAACTTCAGACAGACGGAAAGATCCGATTCACCCGAGCAAGAAGCATAAACGTCAAGAGCCTCTTCAAGAATAGAAGGACTCTGTACGACCTCCTGCCCTGTTGGAGCACCATAAGCGACCGTCAGGAACGCTCCAACAATAATGAATCCGAAAATCCTTGACATTCTGTCTGCTTTTTTTCTTCTCCTTAACCGATAATTACAAAAAAAAACACCAGAAATAGTGGCGACTCGTTTTCTCTTTTCCTCCTTATCGATGATGATTCTCTAGTTCGATGTTATTATTATTGATACAATACTTGTATATCTCTACCCGGAAAGCTGCTCGAAGCTCGAACGACTACGGCGATCGTATCGACACTGCCCGAAAGAATCACGATTGCTGCCTTTTATCCTCGTCGCGAAAGGGGTCCGCGTACGTCTTTGAAATTTTGATGGCCCCCACCGAGGACCCCCGCTGCCGCCACCGCCACCGCCATCGTTGATGCTTCCGTTGCCACCGTCGACTTTACAACCCATTCGAGCTATAGGTTCTCCTCGAGGCACTCTCAACCAAACATCCTCTCCGTCTTCTCGTCTACTCATCTCTCTTTTGACGCACCTTCATGAGCGGTTAGCTCTTCCATCGATGCTCTTCTTCTTCTTCGTCGTCGTCGTCTTCTTCTTCCTCTGAATCTTCCTTCTCTTTTTCATCTTTGTCTTTACACACTTGCAGTGTACATATTCACTTAGCTCCTAGTTGTGTATACAACGGATGTCCTGCACAAGTCTATCTTGGTATGGCCTACAGAGGAGAAACCTGTGAATAAGATAAAAGGTGGAAGAAAAAAAGTGGGGGGGCGGGAAAAACGTGCCCACTCATCATCGAGTATATTCTTCATATTTTTTCTTTTCCAAATCGACGTATCCCCATCGAATCTTAAGGAAGGAGACGATATGGCGGCAATTCAAAGGCAGCGAAAGATATCGAAATGATACGGGCATTGAACACGGACCGGTCCTCCTTAGGCATTTCCGGTAAGAGTTCTCGTGAATATATTGAATATTCAACTCTCAATTATACGACTTGTGGAGAAAGACCGTGTTTTCGTATTTAAAATAGATAAGCCCAGCTTGAAGTAACACTTGCAACAATTTTGTTTATTACGCTTTTATTCTTAACGAAAATGATACAGAGTTCGTTCGAATAATTCGATCAGAACTCACTTTGAGATTTCAGCTCGAGAGAGTTCGAAGACAGAACCATCGAACACTTTCTAAGCCATACTCCTGAAATTGAATGAACAAACGCTCCTTTTACCCGGCTATTTGAACAGAGTAAAACTCTGCTGGAATAAGTCGCCAAGAGTGCAGCCATAGCGCTCTCATTCCGTTTTCTTTGCAGAAGAGAAAACCGTCGGATGCTGCGTAAGAAAGCTTCTTCGTAGCAAAAAAAAAAAAAATTCATATAGCTGAATATAACGCTGCTGATGATTTTCTATGGATAAGATAGATAACACGTACCGGGCCATACGAGAAAGTATCTTTCCATCAACCAACCCATTTATTTTTATACACCTATAGACCAGTTTGCGTCAGATGGTGACCCATCTTTGAAGTGATATCGACGAGTTCCGCTCGGAGTGATTGGTCTTGTCTAATGAACCTCAATTGATGTAAGGAATCTAATTTTAAATTCAAGCTAAGCTGGACTAGAAGAATTCGTGGTTGTTCAATGAATCCGATTTTTTAATAAAAATAAAAATAAAAATCCGAGTTTCAAAACTGAACGGTAAGTGGGTCATCAAATAAAGAACACTTTAAAATAATCAAATGGATTTTTCTGATAACTGTTATTCACGATTGGACAAGCAAGGATCTCAGCACTCCTTAATATTCCCTTCCTACACCCTAACTAGTATACTGATACTTTCGTCAAGAGACATGTAATTCGTCGATGGGACATTTCGATAGATCGTTTCACGAAAGACAAATTTAATATCTTTTTTTTCGTAAGACGCAAATTTGGAGTCAGTAATACTCGTTTGAAATTAATATATTCCAGTGACTGTCGCACGAAACGTTTAACGGTTTTTCATGGAATGTAGCGTGCGCGCGCGCACACACATGCAAGTTGGGACCACGCCAAAGACTCTTCGAGAATGAGAGCCGCGCCTGCTTTTTGCCCATGACCTCGAAGGCTTTCTCACCTTCTTCTTCCTTCATCTTCGTTTCTATCCTAAAAATAGTCTCTCTAATCAATGGAATTGAAATTGACGAAACCTAATGAATAATGATGCATCTAATAACGAAGGCTAATCCAATGTGGGAAAAAATCCAATACAGCATTACTGACTTTCTCTGAGCTTTGCGTCTAAAGAAAACTCTTAACAAAAATTAAAACAAGTTCATGAGGAATTTATTCGTGTAACTTGTATTTGTTTGCCATTTATTTATTTTTAAATATCTAGATCACATTCCAAACTCTGAACTTTTACTATTATTATTTATATATAAAATAGAAATTAAATACGTAGGATATCGTACAATTAAATTTTTAATTCTTTTAATCTTACTTTTACTGATGATTCGACACAAGACACATGTTAAGTCAGATAATAAGAATAATTGTATTTATTATTATTATATGATTGTCGAGAATCTATTAATTACACTATTATTGGATATTTTTCTCATGGTATCTAGTCCCAGTGAAATTAATAATAGTATTTTTCAATTTTGTCTCTCTCCTAATTTTGTTTTTTTTTGTTTTCTCATATTTCCACATCCATCCTCAAGAATTTTAATTTCCATATATATGTCTTTCCATATCTTCCCCTGATTCAGAAATAATTTTCATTTTCAGATCCCATTTTTGATATCCTGTTGAAGAATCGGATAATTCAATAGTTAATCACAAAGTAATTAAATGACATAAAGCTAATCTCGAAAATATCCGTCCACAGCTGGGTACTCACTGTACACGCCCGGTAATGGAACACTTTCCTCTCGACGACGTCGGAGAGAGTGAACTCGAGAGGATCGAGGTCAGGTCAAGGCCCCCGCGAAGCGAGGCGTCCGCATTGCCTTCTCGAATCTCCTTCGTCTTTCTCTTCTCTTTCTCTCTCTCTCTCTTCCTCTCTCTCTCTCTTCCTCTCTCTCTCTCTCTCTCAGTATATTCTTCTTTCCTTCTTCCCCTTTGCTTCATTTTCTTGTCGTCTTTCATCTCCACATGAAGGAAGAACTTTCGCGTCTTACGACGACGCTATATGCCATGAACAAAAAGAAGCAAGGTGGGCGTACACGAATATGTATGAATGACTATAATAAGAATGGTAAGATATCTTGCTTGGAAAAAGTGCGACATTTAGATCGAATTTTAAGAATTAGAATTTGTATTTTTAAATTCGACACTGACGCTTCTTATTACTATAATTAGAATAAATAAACATAACATACATCATTTTCTTTAAAAGAAATCCATGAACAGGAACGAAGGGACTGGCATATTTCATTCATTATAGACTGACACATGTTTCAATACGTACACATCTAATGAATATTATATTATTCTTTTTTTCACTCAACAATGGAAACATTTTGATAATAGAAGGAAGCACATTCATCCCATCGACTAGGAATTAGAATAAAAAAATTAAGAAATCTTCCTACGTGACTATCGCAAATAAATATAATCGACACCTAAGCATAGCATATATATTTTCCTCGGTTGGCTATAAAGGAAACAATTATACGTATAATCGTACATAGCACGCAACATCATGAAATTTCACCGAAGAAAGAAACGATCGAAAGGTTCAAGAAGTAGTCGGAGCGACTTTCGAAGATGGAACGAGAAGGGCCGCAGCAAAATGCGGAGGAAGGAGAAAAATTCGATGGCAGCAGCTACCTCGAAACCGGGACTGGCCGGCTCAAAGGAACGTTTGAAGATCGATGAACCTTAAGTGAGATCGAGAAAGAAAGAGAAAGAGAGAATTTCATGAAGCAGAGAAAGAGGGAGAAGGGCAGAGCGAGAACCCCCAACTTTTTCTCGATGATGACAGAGAGTGTTAGGCGCACCTTGAAAAGACAGCCCGCCACGGATGCTGACCAACCAAGCTGGACGCGCGCGCGGCCTCCTCGACCTGGTTTACTTCTCCGCTGTGTATTGCGTCCTACGACTTCGTCTGTATGCGTGCATGCGTGGACGGATGTAGAGAGACGCGCGTAAGGTGCGCGTTTTGTGCGTTCCGTCTTTACTGCGACTTTGCCGGCCGGTCGCGTAACTCGTATGTAGGTAACGAGTTATGTCTGTCTCTCTCTCTCTCTCTCTCTCTCTTTCTTTTTCTTCTCAACCTTCTTCTACATTTTTTTAAACGACGAGACGGACCTCCCAAAGACGGAAGTCTACTCTCATTTGTTCTGCATCGGTGTCTTTACAATCTTTAGGAAAATGTTTTTTCCTTCGAGATTTCTTCTCAACCGATGAATTATTCGTTCGTTTAGGATCATTGCACGAAACGATTACCAGGAAAATATTATCGTCGTCAGGCTCCGATTCTTTCGCATGCTTTCTTTCTCTGTCTCTCTCTCTCTCTCTCTCTCTCTCTCTCTCTCTCTCTCTCTCTCTCTCTCTCTTTCTCAAAACATTATAGATTTTCAAATTTCCTTACAAAATCTCGCTGAATTTTGACATATCAAAAAGAGGCATATATGAAAAACAAAGATCTTGAAATTCTTCTCAAGGACGCATTGCTGCATTAATCCTCATTTTAATTTAATTAATTTATTCGTTTCTCTATAAATATACATGTCGTGTTTACACGAATACGACGAAAAAGGATCGTCGCGATCACATGAGATATAATAAATATTTGCGAATGGTAACGGTGAGCAGTCAAGGTATGAAAAGAAAATGGAGGAAGAATGACAAAAAAAATGAAAAAGAAAAAAAAGATAGGGTATCGGTTTATATAATAGGATGTAATAAAGAGAAGGGATGTTGAAAATAAATATCAAAAAGAAATGCATGGATTGGAAACTTCTACGATTAGTCAATCACGCTAAATTTATGTCGAGGATGGCTTGTATGCAGAATATGCGAATTCATCGCTCGACCTTGCCCAGCCGCTGGATCCGTGTCCTCCTGCTGCTACTTGAACAACCTCATGTCCGTGCTCGTGTCCACTAGATACAAGCTTCTTTAGACCAATGATCGATGCTAAGACGAGAGCTAGTTTACTGACAATCAATGCTTTGCCGGCCAAGAGAGCCAGAGCACCAAGAGCTAAAGGTACCAGAGTTCCACCAATCAACATAGGGATTGCGAGAAGTCCGCTCATTTTATTTTTTTTCCTCCGACCTGTGATGAGAAAAATCATCTATGTAAAGGAAAGATCACCAATCACATGTCTTGATTCCTACCTTCTTCGCTGAAACTTCGATGAAGTTCCTCGACATTCGACAGTTTCAATTTCAATGTATAACTTTGGACAAACTTGACGATCTTGTCGAAGATCATGCTGTTTAAAGCCTCTTCCTTGTCATTCAAAGCTCTAGGCAAATTAGCTTCTATTTCTTGCAAAGATTTTGGTACTTCTTCTTGCCCGGCAACCGATCCTTCCTTCAAGAAAGTCACGGCCATCGGCGACATCGAGCTGCGTGCTCCTCGAAACCCTGTCCATAACTGAAAGAAGTCTCAATTTCAAGCAAGGACTGACGTCGACCCCTTCTTCGGAACACTCCTTATAAATCTGATAGACGTATCGCATGTCGTTAAAGAAGTTGTTCATGCTAGATCTAGCTGTATCCTCCTCGACGAAGTTGGACGTTGGTTAGCCTCGACCGACCTTGCCATGTTCATAGGAGGAAGAGGAGGCCAAGACAAAATAGGACAAGCTCGTCTCTGCGCAACTTTTGTCATTTTCTACTAACTTTTTTTTTATATCGGCTGCAATAACAAAGCTATCATTAACAACCGAGTAATAGATATTTCCAAAGAATAGGAGACATAAAAATCAATTGGAGTCAAATCCTTTCGCAAGACTCACTAATCGATCAGAAAACAATTGCTGAATTCTTTAAAACTGATATTAGATAAATGTAAACAAAAATTCGTACCTTCTATCGCTTCTATTTTAAATTTCGACCACACAGAGTTAAATCAAAAGGATCGATCTTCCCCCTCTCTCTCTCTCTCTGTCTTTCTCTCGTTCTCTCCCCACTTCTTTCCACCTTCTGTTTGTCTTGCTAATGTGTGCAATGCGTCTTGAAACATCTTAGTTAGCACCGACGGCCAGTTTACTCGCCTATCACACTGAGATGCGTGTCTATCTTGAGAGCACACACTACGTGGACTGTACGTAACGGAAACCCTGCCCTAGCTCTATATATCTGGTCAGGTGCACCTCCGTACTCGGCGATATTCCCCCCACTTTCAATCCTAGACCCATACAGACTTACCACTATCGTACGCAATACCATTTTCATAGCTGCTCGTTGCACCGGAACGGCTCTTTGCTCCTCTAACGAAGCGATCATAGAGGGTTGGGGAAGTCTGAATCGAATATCGCTCATATCGAAGAGAATGTCCGGTATCCTCTATAAAAAACCCCACCAGAATCCGTTCTAGACTTTGCTTTTGCCATGCACGATTTAACCAATTTTCTTCTTCTACTCTCCACGCTGACCGACCCGAACCGCTCGTAAACTTCTAACTACCACTTCAATTCTTTTATTCTTTGTCGATCTCGATCCGCTTTACGAATAGTCGCAAGAGCTCACCCATCGCGCTCGCCAGCACTTTTTCCCTTATCTCTTCTTCTACTTTGGTCGAGTAGAGTTCGATACTTCGTCGAAGGGAACGAAATGAAAGGAGAAAATCTATCGCTCGTGAATCGTTTAGAGAGTTCCAGATCTCCATGTTCCGTTTCCCCGTAAGAAAATAAGCTTTGAGTACAATTAGAGGAAAGTAGACTTGAAATGGCGAATTAGAATTCGTTTCTCGCGTAGTTCGATCTCTGACACGGATCTACCGATTTCAATTTCGATTGCAAGAATTTTCTGCGGTACAGAAACGAGACGAAAAAAATATTCATGACGTCTCGTGGAAGCTCGGCTAAAGAGGGAAATACTTTGTCACGCTTGTTAACGATCGCATTCGTGCATGCATCCAGAAAATTCGATAAATGTTGCTAGCTAAACGAACATAGGAGGAACTCCTTGTGCGAAAAACAGATATGTTTAAAGAGGATGTTAAAAGAAGACAAAGTACAATATAAATTGTCGAATGATTTTGAAACGAGTGTTTCTATTAACAAGGCACACATATACGCGTCGTTACGCTTCTCTCGTTCACTTTAATCTATTTCTTCTCGTCCCGCTTCCTTTCTTGCATCTGTGTCTTCGTTCTGTTGTGATGCGCGCGAGTGGGCAAGCGAGTTATGAAACTGGGTCATACAAGTGAAAACGCTCAACACACGTTAACAAAGGATACACATCGATGCATGGTAGAAGAGGGAAGAGAAGAGACTCTCGAATTAATAGTCAAGTTCACGAACTCGCTCGAGCATCAAAAACGAGAAGGATAAGTTTACATTTTACGTGCGTGGAAGCTGTACAACATTTTATGTGGAAATAGAAGAGCAAGGTCTACATTATCTTCCCTCTTCTTGTTCCTTCGTAGATATCGCAAGCAGAACTTCGATGTATTACCGATTTCTCGTAGACCATTGCATGAAAACGATCTCTCTTGCGCCTGGCGAAAGCGAGCATCACGAGATAAACATATATACCTATGCGTGTATATATATTCTTTTAATTATATCTTTTATGACACACGTATATTTTGCGAGAAAAATAATGCGTTTGAAATTTATGTCCATTAGCATAGCGTACGTAACAACAACACATCCGTGTTGAATAAGGGATTGCATTCAATTCTTTTTCTTTCATTCGTTTCTATACTTATCGTCACTTTCTTTCGTGGAAAAGTTTTAAAGAAAAAAGCTAAGAGAAATTCGTACTACATATGAAAAAAGAAATGTAAATAATTCTTTTAAGAATAACACATGGCCAATGCAAATTCTCTTTGTGATTGTAATACAAAACCAAATTCATGACACCGAAGCATACATTCATTAATAGTGAACCATAATCGACCGCATACCTACCTATTATTCCTGAAAATTCTGTAAGACTGGAAAAAAGTTACGGGAAATGCAGGTAAATATCTGCAAATGGAATTTCCTGCCAATTATTGGCTGTGACCTCGAAAAGGCACGGCCCGTATAAATAGTGGCGCTTTATGATGGATAATCGATCACACTCTTGCAAAAACCATGCTATTGTATATACATCCTTTCGCCTATCTTATTACATTTTCTTGTTGTTTTTCTTTTCTATTATTTAAGAAAAAATACGTGTTTTTCCTTTTTTTTTATTACAAAAGAGAGAATCATCATAATCATCATCATCATCATCATATTATCATCATATTATCATTATATCATCATCATCATCAACATTTTCGAACAATTGTATTGATAATAAATATTTTTTCCGATATTAATATAATATAAGTAATGCATAATAATAAATAACGATCTTCGACTAACGCTATAAATATAACATGTAACGAGTATTTGACGGCGATACTGGTTACCGATCGGTGTATCGAATGGTACGGAAAACGATTGAAGATATGAGAAAGAAAAAGATATTGTAGGACAAAGAAGAGGAAATCCTCTCTCGTGTTCTTCTTAAGATCCTCGTTTTAACGGAAATGGTCAATCCGTTTTTCGAGGGTACGCTTAATAGTAACACGTTGCGAGATCGATCTATGAAAAGTTGAAGAAAGCTAAGTAAGGAAGTTAAGTAAAGGAAGAAAGAAAAGTGAGAATAGGATAGGAGAAATATTAAAAACGGATAGTATGGGAAAGGAAAAGAGTAAAGAAATTATTAAATAAAAAAGAGATCGAGATCGAGAAAGGATAATTAAAGGAATGGCAAAAAATCGAATCCCTGAAAAAGTCATAAAGAAATAAAAAAAATGATAGCAAAGAAAAAAGGAAGAAAAATTTCTCCAATGGAATTCAAGGATGTGCTTGTGGTTGGTGAGCACGATAAGCGATTTCATGAGCGTCTTGTGGAAGACTCCTAGCCCATCCATGTCCACTGCCACCCGAGTAACCACCATAATCACCGGCTCCACCACCACCACCACCATATCCACCGTGTCCACCATCATCGTGACTGACGACGTGGCTGCTGCTATGATGGGGATGCGCTACTACTTCATACGTCACGTGCTTTTGTTGCGAACTCAACAGCTTCTTCAGACCGATTATAGCGGAGATCACGAGAGCGATCTTACCGACCAAAGGGCATTACCTGCGATCAAAGCTATTGCACCGAGTGCAAGAGGCAACAGAGCAGCAGCTTTGAAAGCCATTGCCATTAGAATCGGCCCAAGAATTTTCTGCGCTTTCTCTGAAAAATATATTTTATCGTCATTTTAAAAATTACATTTTAACGAATTCATATGGATCTTATTCATTTTACGAATTTTTAATAATAGGAGAACGCGGTACTTAAAAAAAAAAAAAAGATTTAAATTGGCTATATCCGATAGATTGAATTCGGCGATCAAGCGGATTAACATATTGCGAACCTCGTTTACTAAAGGCGAGCCTACTTTCCGAGCACCGAGCACATGTTTTCGTCCTACTCTTTTCACGTGTAATCGCTCCACAAAACGATCAACTAGATCATCAATACTGTTATACCCACGAACTAAGTCATAAAACTAAGTCATCAATGTTATTTCGAGTAACATCTTCTCAAAGAAGATGCTCTCTCACGATCCCTAATGATCTTATCTTTCTGGTCTTTTGAACGGAAGACGTAGAAATCTCGACTTACGGCGTTCATCGGTCAAAGATCACGCGAATCAAGGCCACCGAGTTCCTCGTAACTTTAAGTTAATTTCGCGCCGAAATATAAAAAAGAAAGAACAAAGAATAATAGGCGAAGATGAAGTCAAGAAGAACGGTCTGAGGGAAAAGTATGTCAAAAATGTTCTCTTCTCCCTCTTAACCACATCTCGCTCATATCTGGTCCCTCAATCGACTCCCAATCTCCCTTCCCTCTCTATTATATCAAGTTGCTTCAAGGGGAAGCGGAACCAGTTTCTCAGGGGTCAACGTCTGCAACCGGTATCAACTCCCTCCTTTCCTCTTCGATCTTTCGACTTGTTAGCCAACAAAGAAGCCTAGAGATATTCGCATAACGTAGCTGACACCGGTTATCTCGTTCCGACCACAAACTCTTACAAGTAAAAGGATAATTATATGCTCGCGCTAAACAATTCTATTCGACTATTTAATTTTTGGTCACTCGATCTTACGATAATAATATTCATATATATACTTATGATGAACATTTCAAGACTGCGGTTTATTATCGTCCAAGCTATAAATATCACGAGAGAGAAAGAGAGAGAGAGAGAGAGAGAGAGAGAGAGAGAGAGAGAGAGAGAGAGAGAGAGAGAGAGAGAGAGATGGAAATGCGTTCGATCTCATCCAGTATAGTAGATCTATAAAATGTATTAAACAAAAGCGTCTACTCACTTTTTTTACCACGCCCCTCTACGGCATTGTCACTGTAATCTTCGAGGCTTCGACCAGCAGACTCCATGACACCCAAAATGTCGCTGCCCTT
>CAJVQX010000035.1:0-12500 GCA_911387935.1 Dolichovespula saxonica
TCGGAAACTACTTGGGCGAGATCGTCCTAATGTTCGTTCTTTTTGCTGACTCTTCGTCGTGTTAAAAACGATTTCTTTCTAAACGGCTTTACAAAGTCATTGGTCTCATCGATAAAAATATGAATTTTATAATGACATGAAAAAAAGAGGAGAATCTAGATGGATGATCGAAATCTAACATGTCTAAAATCGAACTAACAAACTCGAACTTGTATATTTCTACAATCAAATAGGTATGTTCATATAATCGATCCTTCATACGGCTTCGAAATAAACTAATACTTTGATTTTGAGCGGCTTCAGCATCGATCCGTTAAAAGGTCTACTAACGAACGTAGAAACCAGTTGTTACTAACTATGTATTTAGATATCTATATATACTAAGGTATATTTATAAAACTAAGTTCTACTATCACGTGTTAAAATACGAACTAGGGTCCAAACAACATTGAACAATGAAAGAGTGACCTGAAATATGAAATTCCAGTTTAATCGTAATCATCGTCCTTGAATGTAACAACCCTTCGACAATATACTTTATTTCATCATCTTATAAAACGATAAAGATCGTACAGCTATGTGAGAATGATTTTCTATTCGCCATAGTTACATGTTTGGATATATATATATATATATATATATATATATATATATATATATATATATATATATATTATGTAGACTTGCCTTATTATCTCGTCGCGGAATAATCTTTCGCATTGTTGGCCGACTGTTAAATGAGAGCAAACGACTGTAGAACGTAGCCGCATCGGCTACGAAGCATAACTCTCTCGCGGTGAATTAACACGAGCATAAATTCCCATAGACACCTTCTTAATCGTCCTGTTCCTCTCTACACCTGCCTCCTTCAAGGGTACGCATTTGCATCGAGCTAGTTACGTACCGTATCGCTTGAGATACCACAGGGACGTAACCGACAATGCGTTTATATCTACGCCAACGTAATCGTTCTTTACGCAAGTAACCACAATCCAATTTAATTGCAAAATTACAAATTGATATCTTGTCATTTCTATAGAATCTAAGAGATAAAATTTTATATTCTGTCAAGAACGATTTATTTCTCTGACTTTTACAAGATTCTACAAGACAGATATTTACATATTAGATAATCACATATAACATATTCTTTATATAATAAATATTATATTGTAAATAATAAAAACAAGCTTTCTTATAAAAAAAAAAAAAATAAATAAACGAGTAGATAATGGAAATATATCGGATATATAAAAATAAAATTGAAAATAATAATTCATATTTATTTGAAAATTCGATATTTATAGAAAATGGAGTAAGATAGAGAGAAAAAGAGAGGATTGAAGTCAGGGCGAAGAAGACCAAGAAAAAATAGGAAGAAGGAAGAAGAAAAGAAAGGAAGAAGAAGAAAGAAAGAAGCCGCGAGCGAGAAATTAGCGCGGCCAGTCGCCAGAGTTTAAGCGCGGAAACCCCGCGGGCAGGAGAGCGGCGGAGGATTTCTCGTGGTGGGAGATGGATTCGCGGCAAAGTTGGTGCGGAACGATGGCAATTAATAGCAGGAGCTATAGGGTGCCTGCGGAAGTAAAAATAAAATGGCACGAAGCGTGCCCCTTTGGCGGCACTCCGCCGAGTCATTAAGCGCTTCGAGGGAAGGGGTGCATTGTATAATATCTCGGTGCGTTACCAACGAAGAACGAGAAAGACAGAGAGAGAGAGAGGGGAGAGAGAGAGAGAGAGAGAGAGAGAGAGAGAGAGAGAGAGAGAGAGAGAGAGAGATAGAAAGCTTTGCATGCGCTCACACGAACACGAAAGGTATCGCATTGTTAAATCATACTTAGGAAACGATTGCAATAATGAATTTTTTCGGAATTTCATCGATCGAATATAATATTATTACAGGTGTTTGATAAGAATTAAATTTATATATTTACTAAATTTTTAAGAACTCAAAATTTCAATCGAAACTGATGAAAAACACGAAATGAAATGCATTTAATTTAATAAATTGATTCGTTATAATTAATGTAATGTTGTTTGGAATCATTGTAAAAATTAATTGTTACAATTTTTATTTCATAATAAGTAATAAAACAAAGTTGTAATTAAGTTTCTTTTTCTTATGCTTTTTAAAATAATAGATTTGTATACTTATTGTAATGAAATTTCATCCTTCATAACGTTAACACGACTTTTTTAACCATATTTTTTAAATATTAAATTAATTTAAATTAATATAATTAAAATGTTCGCTGTCTACGATTAAATTAGTGTTAAGTAATTTTTAATGAACATTTATGATTTGTAAATAATTATATTTAAAAATTAATTTATATTTTTAATTTAAACTTTTAATGGTCTTCTTTTTTCTCTCATTCCCATAGAAAAATTTATTGTAACTTCGAGTAATTTTTCAAACATGTTTCAAGATCTTACGTGTACACCGTAAGTACATACGTATGTATAAGTATAGTAGATAGCTCTTATTTCTCTCAGACAAATGATATACCTACCTACTATTTGTTCTCTTCTCGATAATGCCTCGGCAATATTTCGAAATTAGACTCGCGCGATCTAAGAGTAAGTAGGTATCTACTAGATATATCGAGTCGGTTCATCGATTGAGAAACGCCTCATAATTTTGCAGCTATAATGTACGTATAGCTACGTTAGACGTCGACTCGTATCGAGACACACTACGAATGAACAAACGATACCAACGAACGAATGGACGGACAGAGGACGGTATTAATCTAACGCGCGCGCGAGCACGCGCTAAAGAGTAAGTGAGAGAGAGAAAGAAAGAGATAGAGAGAGAAAGAGAGCGAAAGAAAGAAAGAGAGAAAGAAAGAGAATTCGAGCGATAGCTCGTGATTAGCGAAGGAACTTCGTTTAATGAAGGTAATTAAGTTTTTCTGCATTTCGAAGTCACCGCCATCGCTGCGCATGATGGATGTTTTGTCCGATACGTACGAAAGTGGTAGCATGAAAGGAAGGAGGCGGTCAAACCGATCAAGCGGAGGAATGAAAAATTAGCCCTTTGAGAGAGAGAGAGAGAGAGAGAGAGAGAGAGAGAGGAAGACGTTTTTGCGCCTCGAGTCGTAACACCACCGACGATTCCATCCCCCTCGAGCAAGACTTTATCCGCCACCTTAAATGTACCACATGATGCGAGTTCTCTTGATTAGAAAACGAAACAAAGAAAGAAAAAAAAATGAAAGAAAAGTCGCAAGCATAAACTCGTGATGATCGATGCTCCAAGAAATTGTAAAATGATTAAGATTCCACAGAATGAACAGAGAAATCGAATCAGAATCGATCATTACGAGCATTAAGACGCTGTAACATTGAAGTATAAGTCATCTAATGATCACCGATAGGCCAAGGACGTAACGACGAACTATAAGCAAACATGTTGTTACAGAGACGGAGATACTCGCACGATGAACTCCTCTCTTTCTCTCTTTCTTCTCTTTCTTTCTTTCTTTCTTTCTTCTCTCTCTTAGTTTCTTCAAAGCCATAGCTACATGATTGCCGACGGAGCCTTCCTCGAACGGATTAAAACGATTACGGAGATTGAGAAACGAGATGGACGAAGAAGAAATAGTGGAAGAGAAAGAGGGTGGAAGTAAGAATCGTGAAAAAGGGGGAAGAGGAAGCCACGGAATTCTCATTCGACGCGATTACGTCATTAGTAGAAACGATTCTTAACAAAAGAAAGAGATAGAGAGAGAGAAAGAGGGTGGGGGAAGAGAAGAAAGAAATATGTATTGAAGATAACACACGTATACGAAACTGAAGAGTTTCACGAATTACCGATCGGTTTTCAACGATACCAATATCGTTCCATGGCAAGAGAAGATGTCAGAGTTCAGTAAATTCTATCGTCGATATTATGTTTATTTCTATTTTCAAAGTAAGTATTATGACTACATAAGTACGTGATGGTATGCCGACCGCTATCATTTTATCAATCACGTAGAGAAGATAGAAGTCAACCCGTTGGAGTACGCTAGAATACGTAGAAAATGTACATTAATTGAAATAACAACGATGAGAAAGAAAAAGAAAGAAAGAGAGAGAGAGAGAGAGAGAGAGAGAGAGGGAGAGAGAGAGAGAGAAAGGAGAGAAAAGAGAAGAAAAGAGAGAGAGAGGGAGGAGAGAGCTTGCAGGAGCAGTTTTAAAGAACTCGGCAATTTAAGTAATACTACCAAGCATGATTCATCCCCCATGATTCTATCCTCCGGTCTTTTCCTCTTTCTTTTCGTTTACCGTCGGAATGATCATCGTTATACCGCTGAAATGCGTTATTGAATTGTCCGGAGTATTATCGAGGCGATAGACGATTCACGCCGATACGTGTACGGTCGTAGTTTTCCAGTAATAACGCATGAGCATGAGAGAGAGAAAAAGAGAGAGAAAGAGAGAGAGAGAGAGAGAGAGAGAGAGAGATAAATGTGTACCTATGTGTATGTATGGTCGATACGTTATTAGTTCTAAATATGAGATCTCAATCGCATCTTGCTAAGTTTTCCAAGGCGATGCATAATATACGGACGGGATATCTACGCTTATTAAATTTCCTGTTAGTTTTCCTTTCGTGGGACGCTTGTCCAGTTAAGGCGGTGTTCTTGATACGGTCGATACTCAACTGCTAGCGTTGAAGCCTGATCCTGCTTGCAAGATCATAAAAATGGTATATTGCCGGATCGGCGGATTCATCGATGAGATAGATCCGACGGACCAAGGAAGGGACCGGTTAAAAGCGGAATGCGGTCTTGCCGCAAGAGGACTTTGTAACCGATCGGCCAATAGGCTCTCTCACCGGCTTGTGCAATACACCGATGAAGGAGACACGATATCGATGCACACCCCTTTGGTTTCAACTTGTGTACACGATCCTGGCCACACACTGTGAACTTCAGACCACAGTAATTTAGTTGGCGAGCCATTGTACCTTACAACTTCAAATCACAATTAACTTCTATGCGGACTTACAATTAGCATCTATCTATAAGTATAGGATAACCGTAAGTTTTTCTTAATCTTTATCTTTTTAAATTAATTTAGAAATACGTTATTAAAAGAGATCTTACAAAATCCTTTTTATCAATCATACCGAGTAATTTATAATATAAAATTTAATATTATGAAACATATTAACTAATATTTATCAAGAAATTATATATCATTTATGTACATTAAAACCGTCAACATACACACACACACACACACACACACACACACACACACACACACACAAACACACAAATACAGTGTATACACCGTTTGAGCACTCTGGTCACATCAGTTACACGACATCGTCTATCTCCCTTCCTTCTTCTTCCCCTTTGAATGTTCTCCATTTCGTATCGACTTGGCCACACGTTACGGGCTTCAAACCACAGAGCCTAACGTTCCATATGTATCATATGTTATATCCTACCGCGCATCGACACGTACACGCACGCGTGTCGATTCTCACGCATTTGTGCACGTAAGACATCGCTTAAACTTTAAAAAACTGGTATTGTAACGTTTATACCAATTATCACGATCGAAAGATACATTGTCAAAACTATCAATTGTATACGATAATCGATAAGTAATATGAATAAATTGAAAATTATGGTAAATATCGGCGATAATTAAATATTTTTGTTTCAATAGATCGATTCGAATTAGATTTTAACAGTTAAATTTTCGATAAAACCTTTTAAGTTAAATTTTCTACAAATAGAATTTTGTAAAGAAAATAAATAATATAGAACTATAAGAAAAGATAGACAGGAAATCGTGGCAAAGGCACACTAACTGCTACAGAACAGGCTGCGGTCTTTGCGGCGTTATATTCGTTTACCTTGCGTTAATCATGGCGTTTTATGGTAATTCAATATCGTCCTTCCCGAGCGTCCACCCCACTCATTCTCGGTTCTGACTTTGCAATCGATCCTATCGCGTTGATACGAATCTCCTTGCACGAGAGAGAGAGAGAGAGAGAGAGAGAGAGAGAGAGAGAGAGAGAGAGAGAGAGAGAGAGAGAGAGAGAGAGAGAAACGGAGAGAGAGGATCGTGGACACTGAGAAAGGTAATCCGATCGATCGGACGGATCGATCGATCGATCGATCGACCGGTTGTCGTCCTGCCACCGGCCGACTTATGGCTCGTCGATCAAAGTGCTCCGTGTAAGGAGAGCCGATTTGTTCGCCTAATAATCTTTCGTACTTAGCTCCTAATTAATGCTTCCACCGATCATCGCCCGCGATTCGATTTCCTCTTTTCTTATATATTTCATTTTCTTTCAGTTATTGCATGCAACTCGATTATAACGGAGCATCGACCTCATTTCTTTAATGCACTAGCTTTCGGATAGATTTTCTATATTCTGAATGTCGAATTTGTATCTTTTCGATTATACTTAATATAAAATAAAGAAACAATATAAAGTATTGTATTATAATAGCTACCTTACACAAGGCCATTATAGTTACTCAAGAGTAAATTATAAAAGATACAGAAGAAAAGTCATTACTCTTCGACTAAAGGAATATTCCAACTAAACTCTATTCTTCGAACTAAAGGATCATTCTATGTGAACTCTTTTCCGTATATTTTTTGACACATAATACTGTGGGCGGTTAGCTTCGTTCTCGCTCCATCAGTTTCGATCAGATCCTACGAGCAACTTGGAAGGAGAATAGAGGACTCATGGAGCTCAATAATGAGCTTAGACATCATTTTTAAGATGCAAATGAGAGAGAGAGAAAGAGAGAGAGAGAGATATCGAGTCGAACAAATGTCTATGGTGGAAAGGAATTTAATTATCTTCAATTAATTTCTATTGGAACGAATCGATGGGAAGATTAAAGCAAATTTAATGGACGAATATTCAAAAATTATGAATCGTTATCAAGGAAATGTTGAGAGGGTCGGAAACTAAGACATGAAAAAGAAAGAGAGAGAGTGAAAGAGAGAGAGAGAGATAGAGAGAGAGAGAGAGAGAGAGAGGAGAATAGAAGAAGAAGAACAAGAAGGCAATGATATTTTTGCGGTGGCGCAAAGTTAAGGCTCCAGCCGCAGAGCAAACGTTGGTCGGCCGCAATCTTCGGTCAATTTCTGAGGAAGGGGCAAGCAATCTTACTGAGCAAACAAAAAGGTGGCCATGTTGAGTTATCTTTCGAAAAAGAACGAAGAGAAGGTAAAAGAAAGATAGATATAGAAGGGAATCGTTGATCAACCCTTTGTCGGAGACCCCTTCGAAGAAGAAGAAGAGATATTTCAGTAGCAATCGCATCGATAATTTCACTTCGTTCCTAAGTAGCTACCGTGCGTTACTCGACGATTCAATCTCGACTGGCGTCCCTTTCTCTTCTTTTCTATCCAACCCTTCGTCTAATGCTTTCGAGTGTATTAACTGCATTCTATAACCACGCAGTAAGTCGATCCTGCAAGAAATCAATCTAGCGGTCTATACATACGATCCTGAGAAAGAGAAATACGTATTCGACCACGGATGTGAATAAAGAGACATTTTAAAAAGTTTAAAAACACGAATTAAAAATGATCGAAAAGTTTGTAGACTCATTGAAAAATCTCTTCCTATCGCTTTTTCATCACAGCTCAATTACCGTCGAACTAATTAATACGACTGAATTTTTCTTATCGAAAAGCAGCCGATTCTAGCGAGAAGAGCAGGGAGGTTAAGACATCGACCAATCGATCTTTCCGTAGCCCCCGTGAAAACAAATGAGCTCCAGACAGGCGAGATCCGAAGCGGCCCTTTTGAGGCCCTTTGATGCCCGGCAGCTCTCTTGGATCGGGACAGTCCATTCACGGTAGCCGCTCTGGCTTCTCTGACCCCGACACTTTTCTTATTTCTTTTTCTCTCACTTTCTTTTTTCTCTTTAGTCGACGACCGACCATCGTCTCGCACCCAGCTGGAACGCCATAATGAAGCAAAGGGTATGGACAATGGTTCGGGTACAAGATACGCACGACTATCCCACTCAGAAGGATTAATAATCCTCTTCGATAATTACTTTTTCTAACTTTGTAAAAAATGAATGACAGAATTATCGATTAAAAACACATATATACCTACATACGTATTATTATAAACTATTCGCCAACTTGAAAAACACTATCTCCAACGTCATTTTAATCTTTTATTTACTTTTTTATTTTTCTTTTTCCTTCTTTTTTCTTTTTTAAATCCATTTGAACGTCCTATCGTTAAATGACGCAATTAAAAGAGATAAAATTGTACTTTCGGAGTAAAGAAAAGGCGAGATGGTATTAAACTGTAACAATAGACTCTAGCATGGTTCATTGTCGATGATAATATTGATTAATTATAAAGTGGAAGCGCCGTCATGTCTAACGGACAGCTTCGTCGATTGTACGCGATCATTAGAGCGTTCATTAAGTAAGAAAGAAGCTTATCGGACGGGGTGCATCTTCGGTGGGAGCCAAGTGAAAAAAATTTTTTTCTTCTTTTTTCTTTTTCTTCCTTTTTTATATATAGACTTGTGTACTAGAAGTATCTGTATCTAATAGCTCGAGGAAAAATTACTTCTTCTTATGATGTAAAAATATTTAACTATAGCGATCGTAAAAAGAAAAAGGAACACCAGAAAAGCTCATTTTATCGATATTAAAGTCTCTTACAAAAGGATGGATGACAATAACGACCAAGATTATACACCTTACGTGGCGTCACGAAGACTAGCTCGGCTTAAATCCCTTTTAGAAGTATAATAGAAAAGTTATTGGCGACGTGGAGAGATCTGTAATTAATAGTCTTTCTAAGAAGTGGCGTTTCGTTGTATCCTCGCTAACTAATAAACTCGCAGCTTTTGAAAGAACAATTTCTATAGCTAGCAGGAATTGCTATGAGAAAATATTTGCCCTCTGAAAGTAATCCTGACAATGAAAAATACTAATAAATTATCTCGCGAGAGTTTTTATCGTAAAGATGGAGATTAGAAGGGATGCTTATTGTTAGAGGCAGGCTACTAAATTATTTTTTATGTATTATCGCTACGCCTAATAATAATAATAATAATAATAATAATAATAATAATAATAATAATAATAATAATAATAGTAATAATAAAGAAGATGATGATAATGATGACGACGATGATGACGATGATGACGATGATAACAATGATGATGATGATGATAATAATAATAATAATAATAATAACACTATCTATGATCTCTTTTAACACAAAATAAAAATTCTTTATTTTAAAAATACGATTTTGATCAGGCGAATAGGTCGCAAAGCGAAAGAGCGATTCATAAAGACGGAAAGTCCCTTTCTGCCTTTAGCCCTTCACCTTCGGCACGAGCCACAGAGGAGAGGTAATTAATTAAGTTTGACTTACCGCATGAATTACAGGGGCCCCAGTCGATTAATTAATTGTAACTTAGCTTGCCACCCTCGCGCACAGGACGTTCCTCATCCATGGGGATTTTGTCACCTTTTAAAAGCCGACCTACTACTGTACCTCGTACGACATTCTGAAAAATAATGAATTTCCTTGAAGAAAGAAAGAAATAAAAAAAAGATGAAAGGATGATTTTTCTTTCTCTATCTATCTCACTCTCTTACTGTTATTCGCGTACTGACCGAGTTTCAAACGTGCGAATTTTCAACATAGAGCTTTTTTTATCCATAAAGTAAAATGATAATCTATCGCTTGCAACAAATACAGATACGAGGTTATAAAAGAAACGTTAGGTAGGAACGAGAAAAACGAGAGGATACAAGCAGGGAATAAAAGAAATCTAGCAAGAGTAATGCCAAGGGAAGTAGTTAAATTCGTTGCATGTGTGCCCTCAAGAGATCTCTACTCGCCCTCTACACCCTTTGTTTCTGCGTTAGGTAAGCTTTTGTTTCGGTTATACGACCCAGCATACCACAGCGGCCCACGGTCCAATAAAACGAAAAACGGGATCCTCTTTTACAATGCCGTAGATTTGCATAATTTCGCGTAATCTCCGCCATTTTCGCTTCTCACGATTTTCTCATCCTCTTTCTCTTCCTTCCACTCTTACTTCACCTTGGACACGATTTATTTTCAAGTATATAACGTTGTGATTTTTAACTGAATGAATGTTCGAGCTAGTTCACGAACGTAATTAAATCTCACGAAGTGTCGCGAAAGAATACATTGATCAGGATAAAAAAGATTAGAAAGAGAAAGAGAATGAAACGAGGAAAATAATTGGTCGATTAGAAAGAGATAGAGAAAGTAAAAAACTGAAAAATGATTGGCTGACAAAAAGAACAATGATTAGTAACAAAAAGAAAGAGTAAGGCGAGATGTGATGTTTAAAAAAATGGCGGTTAGAAAAAAAAAGAAAGAGAAAGAGAGAGAAGGAGGGAAGAGAGAATACAAGAAACCGTTCTGAATGACGATAATCGAATATATCGATAACGTAGACGATTTCACGAGTTATACAAGAAGCGTAAAGATCGAAAATCATGGACAATTACCTTCCACGGCCAATGTTGCTATCGGTAATTTGATAAAAATTGCTACCAATTTGTCTCTACCTGTTCTACGCCTTACATACATACTTATTTACATACATACGTAGACGAATTAATGGCGACCGCTACGATGTTCCAATAGTCGAACGATGCGAATGAAAAGAATCAAAGATTTGTATTTTTTTACATGCCTTTTGAAACGAATAACATTTTTCGAAAAATTATACGAAAATTTTTGATTGAGAAAGATTCGTATTATTTCTTCGACATTGACCGGAAATACGAATTAAAGGTAGGAGGGGATGAAAAGGAGAGAGAGAAACAGAGAAAGAGGGGGAAGGGTGGCGAGAGGATCCGGGAACGTTTTCGCGGTGGAACGAAGCGGTGAACGCTAATGGCGGCGGTCGCTCGGAAGATGAATACGAATGATTAAGAGCGATTGGATTGTAGGTGCTCGCCTCAATTACGAGCGAAGCACGCCATTCCCTCGTTATATCGAAGCTGTTCTCTGACGGCACGTTGACTGCTACGACGACGACGACGACGACGATGATCACCACGTCCAACACGAAAACCAAGACGACGACGATCGTATAGTTCGTCATATTCGTACAATGGTTGCTTTCGGTTCGAGCGGAGGCGCGAAATCTTAAAACGTGTGAACGCTCCTTTATTAGTAGCGTGACCAATCAGCGTCAACGTTATTAATCAAAACTCTTAACTCTGCCTCCTCTCTACCTCCTCGTCTATTCGAATAACGTCTGGCGCCTCCTCGCGGAATTTTAACCGACTTAAATTGATCCCCGGTCGATGATAATTCGCGATCGAATAAGTACTAATTTAATTATTTATTTACCTCCTTTTTGTATTTTTTCTAATAATTTAGTTGTAAGATTAGTCGTTTTCGATTAAATTCGATCGTGATATTAACACGTTGAATGTTATTTTAGGGGTTTAACGATCTACCGGTAATCGATTTTCAAGACTATTTAAAATATTGATTAAAATTTCTTTAATGACATATTGAAGACTGAAAGTATATGTCCTAATAATAAAAGTAAAGTCTAATATTGAAAATATTACAATATAACTATTTTTTATTATCTTTTATTAACAAAGAGTTATGAAAGGTATTAGATGAATACTTTGATTTCTACAAAATCAATTTGCCATTCAACGTGTTGTTGAATGGCTAATGAGATTTGTAGAAATATAATTTTTAATAAATGTAAAATCTAACGTAAAAAGTATGATGATGAACGTTTCTGTATCCTTTATATACCTAAACACACTATTTATTTAATATCTAACAATATATATTTCTTGATACAAAAGAGTAGTCTAATATAAAATAAATGATACTTAATGTTTCTGTATTTGTTATCTATTATCTATCTAATATTTAATAATATATTGCTTAAAAAGTATGACTATAAATTATCTTGTATATTTTATTTACAAAAAGTTATAAAATATTTAATATAAACATATTTATTTCGGCAAAATCAGTTTGGCACTCAACGTGTTAACTAATAATATTCGTAAAAATATAATTTCTAATCAAATCAAAGTCTGATGTAAAAAATATGAGAATAAATCCTATTATATCTTTTATTTACGAAAAAGTTTTGAAAGGTATTAGAGATGAATATATCTGACTTTTTAGATAAATACGTCTAACATCTCGATTTTTGCAATAATCGATTCGACATTTAACGATGTTAACGCGTTAACATACGTGTAATGTTTAATGTGTTAAATATTGACATTTAAAAATAATGAACAAAAAACGATCTAATTACATTTTACAATTTCTGGAATGTTTTTTATATTTCTATGACAATTTATTATATTTGCGGAAATTATAAAGAAATATATACGCAGTATTTCGTACGGAAAGAGAAAACGTTCTGCCCTCGGTTCTATCGTACCACGTAAATCCTTGGACGGTGTTAATTATGAAGGCAGTGTTGCATTGTTGGTGAAAGCGGAAGCGGGA
>CAJVQX010000037.1:0-29693 GCA_911387935.1 Dolichovespula saxonica
TTATATTATCGTTTGAAGATATGGTTAAACAGTAAAAAGATTCCACTTGCTCTTAAAAATTATTTATAAAAAATTATTCATAATGTATTGCAAAATAATCGTTCTAGATAGATAAACATTATATTCTTAAAATTGCTTTTTACATATGCTTTTAAATATCGTTTATAAAAAATTGTTAAATAATTATTATAAATATTATAAAAAGATAAATAAAAATCTGCCTTTTAAAACAACATTTACTTACAATTTCTATCATTCCTAGTTTCAAAGATATTTCTATTTAACATTTGATATTTACGTGTATATTTTATTGACGTATATAATTTCTTTCAAGAAGCATTTACATTCCAGTCTACTTAAATTTCAAAGATTTCTGCACTTATTCATGGACGCGACGTAATTTTTTTGTTATTACTACAAACATATGATCATGCATTATGAATGACAATATTTCAAAAACAATTTGTTTGAAAGAGAAAATCGTAGAACGGTAAAAAACTATTTTCATTAAAAAATTGTCCTTTTTTATTTTACTAACTTTAATACTGTCAGTATAATAAAAATAATTTTATCGATATTTCGTAGATGTACATATGATGAGCAATCACGTGTTCTATGAATTTTCAAAATTATCTTGAAAAAGACGTTTTATAGATGGTGATATATTTAACTGTAATAATGTAATCTCGAAAGTCCTGGCAATTCACTCAACGTAATTTAACAATCATAGTAACTTCCTTTTTTCAACTATTAAAGAAATCTAACGTAACATATAAAGATAGTCTCGGTACGGATCATCGAGCTTAGGTGGGTAATGGCTTTCCGATCGCACGAAATCCTTTCCAGGACTTATTTTATAGTACATCGAGTCGGTCCGAATGGAATCACGCTTTAACGGTGCGTTACATAAGGGGTGCTTTGCGTTTAGATTCCTCATGGTAACATGCTCGAAGAGCTCAGGCAATTTATCTTTGTCAACCGATGTCGAGCAACGTCAGTGATTCAAGCATGGGGACGGAGGACCGTTTGTACCTTCGATTCCGTCATTAAGGCAGCACTCATGGTTTATTCAGATGACCACACCGTGAATAGAGATGGAGAGAGAGAGAGAGAGAGAGAGAGAGAGAGGAGAGAGAGAGAGAGAGAGAGAGAGAGAGCGAGAGAGAGAATAAGGAAAGGGAAAGGATAGGTCAAACTGTAGTTACTGCCGCAGGGTTTGTACCTACCTACCGTTCTCCGGAGTCACTTGCTCATTCCGTTGATTACATACATCGGATCACAAGTTCTCTATATCTCGAAATCCTCTAATTTCATGATCGCTAAGGTTGAAACATTCTTGACCTGTTTGCATCACCACTTCCCCCTTTTTGGATATTAAATATATTTGCATACTTGAAAATTCATTGAGATATTTCGTATGTAGCATTCTATGTATTATTCGTGGAGTAGAGAAGAAGTATAAAAAAGGAAATTATTGTAATTGGATTGGAATGAATGGATCCATTGGTAATTTTGATTTTTTACCTTTAAATATACTTTTGTCGAATGTACTCCCATTAATATTTGTTATATATCGTACCGATACACACATATACTTCTACTTTTAAAGTCCATTAAATTGTATTCCATTAAAATAAACAAGGATAACAGAGAGAGGAAGAGAGAGAGAGAGAGAGAGAGAGAGAGAGAGAGAGAGAGAGAGAGAGAGAAATAAAACAGAATGATTTCGACAAATGTCGTAATATGTTAATAATCACACGATCATTTGTTATGTTTTAATTAGATTATCGAATCTGCCAATAATCGCATAAAACAGGTTTAACGTCGGAATTCACGGTAATGGTCTATGTACGATTATGTGTGTGTGTATACATCTTTGTGTATGTTTGTACGCGATATGATTTTGTGAAGTGCAAGGGATTGAGATCGAGGGAGACAAGGGGAAAATAAAAATGGTATGCCTGCATTCGATTGAGAATATTATGCTGCCAATTACTAGAAAGCCAGGTGGTACGCTTCGTTAGTTATCGAAATAATTGATTCTCACTCCCGCAATTCTACTATCGTACTCGTCGATTCCCTCCGATATCCTTACCGACCCTCTGCTTCACAGTTCTGTCAGCGTTTAATTATCATTGCATTTTCGATGTAACGATAATAGCGAAACAATTGGCCAGTAATATTGATCGGGGTTCATGTCAACTCCTCGATATTTTGTTTCAATTCATCTATACACGTTTCATGACATACAACGTAAAGTATAATATTTTCTTTAATGTAATTTTAACATTTTATTATTTTCTCAATGCAAATCAACATTTGTAATATATGATTATTAGAAAATGGAAAGTATCGTTTTTTTTCATTATCCATTGTTTATATTATTCGTTGTTATTCTGAACATTGATGATATTTTCATTCTACGTATCAAAGTTTCTTCTGACGCTATTTTAAAACTTATGTTTTTTTTTTTCTGTTAACTTCTTCTGTGCAATTAGTTTGAGTTAAGATATTGACATTGACATTTCTATGGAGGTTTTTATTCTTTCCTTCTCCAAAATTTATTTCTAGCTTTTGTAGATCTATGTTTTATATACCTAATAATTATTTATTTAAATAAATTTACTGTCTGTCTAATACTCATGTCCAATAGATTTTTCGAGACGTAACAAAGTGGAATTTGACGCTCTCTTAAATTCAAGGAGTACTTGTAATTTTAAATAAATACTTTCGATTTAAAAGCCACCTTGAAGAAGACTTTCTTCTGCAGTTCTACGGCGAATAATGCGCTAAAAAATCAGTCCACAGATGGAATACTTTTTCCTTTGCGTTTAAAAGTTGAAACGGAATTTTTACAGTGGACATTGAAAGTTTTGCTTTCGTAGGTTGAAATGTCGGTTGTCCGCCGGGAGCAACGTCTGTGTTTTTTCTTTCATATGAATTTTCCATGACGTTGTGCCATGGTTTGAGAACAATGTTTATATGGGACGATCTTTCGATATGAACAATTGCATATATGATATGCCATTTCTATCCCTCCAACGAACTTTTAATACACTCTACAGTAAGATCAATATCTTTCTTCGATACTCAAACATAAGTTTATAATTCATAAAAGTAACGAAGTAAAAAAGAGATTTATAGTTTATTTTCATTATCTTATCATGTGTTTATATAAATTTATGGATTTTACGACGTATTCATAATTATTATCTGGGTTTAGATATAATATTAAATTATATATATTATATATTTAGGATGAGAACTTTGCAGCAGTCAAATATGAAGGAGTTTACTGTAGTTAAATGTTATAAATCTATTAACTATTAATATAAAATAAGAAAATGGTAGAAAATAAAAAGATATAATAGCTGCATTAATCGCTTGTCGAAGACAGCCACTTTCTGTCCTCCGAACACGTTTCGATAAGGAAAATGAAAAAACAGTTTAAATATTACCGTCTCTATCATCATATTCTTAGACATTCGAGAATTTATGCTGTCCCGATTTTTGTTCCTATAAAAAAGGTCATATTTATACTTAGCTAGGTGTATTTTTATATTCGAGAAAAAGAATTAAATATTGTACGGATAAATAACCTTGATGAAGGAAAAGAATGACATCGTAGATTTCATTGAAGTAATTATTTCTTATTTCAAAGCTTGGAGAATGATGAAAGGAAAATAAGAAGAAAGGAGTTAGTTCAAGAATACAATGAGAATGGCGTTCTTAGATTCATCGCGCGAAACCGATGCCGTAGCATCTGTTCGATAAAGAAGAGAAAAGAGAAAAAAGCTAAAGAAAGATAATCTTTATCCGGCGACGAGATCCGCAGATTACGAAGACTACGCCTTCAGAGTATGGGTAACTGTTCGCCGGGAATAATTTTTATCATCCCCACAGACATTTGAATATTCAGACTGGACCGATTTGATTCATCTGCTGTGTGAATATTCAGCGATTTCGTTCATTCTCTTCAGGCCATGACCCTTCTCTTCTCCACCCTTCGTCATCCCTTATCACGTCCCTAGCGTTTCTTTCTCTCCGAATTTATCCGCATTTACGAGTTCATGGATCTTCAACATTTACCGTTTTAACTGAGATTTTTATTTTTTTTATTATTCTCAATTGTCTCTGGACTTTTGCTCTTTCAAATAAAAAACGTGGTTTTTTCCAATAAATTTGTAAGATCCTCTAAAATCCTTTAATGACAATTTTTAGCATCATTTCATTAATCGTAGAATATATATATATATATATATATATATATATATATATATATATATATATATGTGTGTGTGTGTGTGTGTGTGTGTGTGTGTTTGTGTGTGTGTGTGTGTGTGTGTGTGTGTATATGTATGTATGTATGTATGTATTTACAAATGATAAGAAAAAAGAAACAATAGATAAAAGTAGTATTATTCTATTAGTATTTTATTATTTCTAATTCGGTGGCGAAACCTAAAATCTCCAGCAGACATTGCGATTGACATTAGGCATTTCCACACTCTGTGGTTCTCGTAATTTCACGCCTGGTCAAGCGAAACATTTCTGGTAAGTGCGAATAGGTGACGCCATCGAATCGGTTCAACGGAATCAAACCGCATAGACTATTAGATCTTACCGACGATTCACTGAATCTAGATAATTATTTTCTATTGACTATAGTTCGTAATAAAGTAAAGAATTTAATGGTATGTGTGTATATGTGTGTGTGTGTGATAACGATTATATTATTTCTAAAATTCTTACTTTTCATTTTAAAACAAATCAATTATAATTAAACTGTTTTGAATCTAAATATTTATTATTGCATCTAAAGAGTACGCGTTATGCAACTTGGAATTAGTATTTTTTTTTTTATTATTAACGAACCTGTTACGCCCAGCAAAATATCTAGAATTTCAATTTTTTATTAAACATCAATCATATCTGATGAAAAAATACTTTAACGGATGGTCGGCCACTCTTAAAAGTGCACACTAGGCGATCAACCGAATTTTCTGTGTGATCATTACTTTAGTAATGTAACATTTCACATTATATATGCCTATAAACGTTTACTTTAAAGAGAGTCATATAACGATAATATATTGTTGAGTAGTTACATGTATATATTATATAATATGTTATATGAAATGATACGAATAAACTCATGGGTTCGTATGTTCGTGTGCGTATAAAAACACGAATCGAACTTTTACTATCTGTTTCTCTCTTTATTTTGCAGGTAGAATTTTATGGTGACACGCGCGAAACAAATAAGCGTTTGAATCTAGCAGGTTTGTTGGCCTTCAGGAGAAAAAGAGAGAGAGAGAGAGAGAGAGAGAGAGAGAGAGAGAGAGAGAAGTACAAACAAAACACCTCGTGCTATCGTTGACGTTTATGAACGTGAAACAATGAGTATCACAAAAGGTATTTCGAGAGAACATCTTTCATTTGCGATTTTCACTTTCACTTTATCTCATTTTCTTTCTCTCTTTCTCTTTTGATTTCACTTCCACTTGTTTATATGAACCTCACACAAGTTCTTTATAGGGTTATACTAACACGCACATGGACAAAGAGGGTGAGAGGTTTGAACAAAAGAGGTAGAAACGTGAAATGTCGCGACACGTAGCCCTCGAGTTCAAACGTTTCGAACTCGAAAACCGTTTCACACCTCAGAATAGTAGCCACTGCGGTTTCTTTAATATCTCGAGTAGCGAAATTGCGCGATAAGAGAGGATATTTCTACGGACTTTAAATTCTGTCGAATGATTGGAATGACTTTTCTTGTTTCCTTTTATTTTTCTGTCTTTTTTCATCATTCACGAGGATTCTCCTTTTTCGATGTTTTTCAGATGTTTACAACGAAGTACCTTAGATGTTGTTCATCGCGTGAGAGTTAAGAACGCTATGTATATACTAGCTTTATGATATATGTAAGTGAGTTGTGTGAAATAGCTTTAATATATCGCGAGAGTGTTCGGGCGGTCGACGTAAATGGGGATTAAAATAGGATCTTAGGATATCAGCGGTCCTTTTAAAGTAAATTGCCTTGCGGTTTAATGAGAAACCATAGTTCGGTTAACGTATTTGAGGTATATTGGGCTATGAATAAGCACCATTAGTCTTGCTACTGATAGTGCTTCAGTCTCGTTGAGCTTCATCGAAGTCTCATATGTCAAGCAGTCAGTAATCTAGGCTTATGCAGATAGGAGGATCAGTTGAGATTAATTACTCGTTCAGTTCATAGTTAGGCCTATTGACTAAGGGTCAAGGTTCTATAGACTATGTTTATTCTAAACATCATTTACCCTTGTCAACCTAGACGTCGAACATTTCCCAAGAACGTCACTTTCACCAACTTCTCTCTGAAAGCTTTAAAGCGCTTTCTTTTATTAATATACTTTTATTGCAGAATTAAACGTATAAATTAAAAACACAAAAATGTGATAGATATAGTGTTATATTATTGAATATATAAGAATATATTTAAGTATAGATCTTTTACAACTTCTTATGAAAGCTTATATGGATACTATGCAAACATATGGTAAGATAAGAAAATGTTCTTATAAGTGAGAGTAATGTTCATATAGCCGCTACGTAAATTTATTTGCCCGATGTATAATGGGAGTGCGATCTAGTAAAAACAAGCATGATACTTATATAGAAAGAGCATCGAAGAAAGGAAAACTCTGTCGCATTGTTGATATTAGAGAAATATTTTAAAAGCCATTCACACACAAAGAGATCGATATCGTCCTTCTTATGTTAGATATATATGTATTTCTTCTTCATGAAAATAAATTGGTTACATTTAAAATGGTCATAAAATATTTCAAATGGTCATACAAATTTTTTTATGTTTTTATAGAACATTTAGTAATATGCAGTATTACCAATTCAAGATAACCAATTCGTTGTTACGTGTTTGCTTCAATGAATCATTTTCTTGTCAATGAAAATTCAATAAGTTATGCTTCTCTTATTTCACACAAGTCCGATTTTATAAAAATATACTAGATTCTTTTACTTAGTGGATATTTGAAAGGAAAAACATGCAAATGGAAAGATATACGTATAGGAAATAGTATAGGACGGATTTCGGAATAAATCATATCGCCTTTTGAATGGTGCAACGAATACATAGTTACGATATATCATTGAAACGACGTGTTGTATAGAATATACAACTTTTGTTCGATGGATCTATAAGGTATTTTCGTTACTATACCTTATAAAAGAAATCGAATTTCTCATAGCATAATAACGTTGAAGATATTCGTTGCCAAATATTATCAACTTTAGACGATTTATATTTAAATCAATGTTCCTTTTATCGAAGAAAAGTTACGAGATATTTTCAAATCCTCTTAACCTTCCAACCACAAGCATGATCATACATTGTGATTATTAAAACGATCATTTCGTGCGTGTTAGTTTTTTTACTATTAAAACAAAATATGTTTCGCTAAACAACATATTTTAATTGACAATATTGTTTCAAAAGTTAAAATGATTAAAAAGAAAACATAGATAAATTATACATTTAGATTAAAAAGAATGGTATTATCCAAAGGCATCTAGGAAAGTCCGATATATTACTTCTCAAGAAAAAGTTGACTTTGTAGATACTTTTTATCATCTTGGATGTTAACGTACCTAATTAAACTCTGCTAGTAACTTTATCCCGCTATCGCTTTACGCGCGCCTTGCTTATCGAGTTCTCATCCTATGCACCATATTCACAAAGCTTTTATCATTGAACGTGGAAACTCGCAACAGCTATAATTAAGTATAATTAACTATTAATAACTATAATGAACTATAGACATGATATTTTTTCATAATGTGACAAGAATCTACGAAACTTTTTTATGTGTTGAATAAAAATCTCTTTTGAGAAAACGTCTCCATTCGAAATCAATTATTTTTCATCTGTCTGATGAAAATTTCATAAAGAGGACCTATAATCGATATTCAAATATTCTATTCTCCGAACAGTTCTATTTTATTATATTGATAATTTCTATTTTATATATTGACATTTTTTTAAAGACGATTTATAAACTATAAATATATTGTGATTTATTATTCTTGAGTCTTCATTTTATTTTTAAATACTGAACAGGATTAGATTATTTGGACAAAACGAAGCAATAGAATTTTACGTAGGTACTATTGATTCTTTCCTATAATTGATATATAAAAAATATAATTACATTTTATAAAATCAAATAATTTATGGCGTTTATGTCCGTTTTGAATTTTTTAAGATTTGTTGAAGAATGTCGAAGTAATAGAAAAGAAAAGAGAGGAAAAGGAGAGATAGTAAATAATAATTGTTTAGTAATACGTATCTTTATGTAATCCTAATTTCTCATTTCTTTTAGTTGATCCAAATTGTTAGTAAAGCCTAGCAAATAACGTTCCTTTATCCTGCGTACCGGAATCTTGCTAACCACTGTTATTGCTACTGCTACCTTTCAACTCGGATTACTCATACGCATATATTTTCCTTATATCGTGTCCGTTTTCGTAGACCCACGTAACGACGTTAACTTATCCACTGTAATAAGTGTTGCTTTAACAATAAAGAGAAAGATAGAAATAGGTACTAAAAAATAAAAGATATCAAAAACATTTAACGGGAACAAGGAATATCTTTATAGAATTAAAATTTTATTTTGTCATTAACAATTGAAAATCTTATTATCACATGATGATAGTCATATATATATATATATATATATATATATATATATATATATATATATATATATATATATATCAAGTGTGATCATTTTAAAATTGAATTAGCCTTCACAATAATTGAGCTTCCGTTTAAGTGCTTGATGTACTTTCTCAACAGTGAAGGCTTTGCATTAATTAAGGTGAGTTGCTCATCAATCTTATTTTCTCTCACACCGTTCGCGGTAGTAGTGAAGATTAATGTAGGTAAGTCAGAAAAATTGCAGAGAGAAAGAGAGAGAGAGAGAGAGAGAGAGAGAGAGAGAGAGAGAGAGAGAGGGAAAGAGAGAGAGAGAGAGAAGGAGTAAGAGAGTAAAGAAGAAGATAAAATGAGAAAGAGAGTGAAGAAAGCAAAAGAGATGAGTGACCCATCCTTTCGTAATTTACAACGTTTGAAAGGTCGTCGAAATTTTTCTGTTTCTTCTTCAGCGAGAGAATAAGTTTAGGCCATGTTTCAAGAATTTCAGAAGAATAACGAAGCTCCCACCGATTTTATCCCAGTTATGGATCTTTAACGGTTCGCATTGTTCGCTATTATTTATAGTAGTGATTTTATATTCGTTCGATAATTGTTCTTTTTCTTTTTTTATTCAAATATTTCCTGAGGGTATATTTCGGATAGGGTAGAAATCACATCACTTTCTGTATCCGATGGGGGAAACGCTCGACTATCGATACTCAAGCGAACGAGACCAAAATTCACTACTTTAAAAGTGGTCTTTTTACCACGGCCGTGTATTTTTTTTTCTCTCTTTTTTTTTTTATCGATACGGACATTCATCAAGCGCGAGCGTATTATGACTCGATACAAAAGAAAAAAAATGAACACTATCGCTGTCCGACATTATTTTAGTCAAAAGGCTGTAGTATTAACTTAATATATGTATTAAAATGTGTAATATAAAGATAATCCATTATCTTTCATGAGAGGCTCAGGGAAGGGAAGATGCACAGTGAATGAAAGTTAAGTTAGAGCGTTGGGGATAAAATTATGGAATAGTAATTTTATTTAAGCATTTTCTAGACTGAAACTACGTTTTCTCGTATCTCTTTAATGTTTATTATGCTTTATTTTTAAATTCGATGACGGATTTTTAAAAGATATAATAAAATTGTTTAACTTGTGTAATAAAATTGTTTCAAATGTGATTTAAATCACTTTTTTACATATTGACCTATGTGGTAGTTGGACATACCAATATACATTTCATCAAGTCAGTGCTTGGTCAAGCATGTACTTGGTATCAAGTAGCTTTCCATATATGTACATACATATATATATATATATATATATATATATATATATATATATATAGATACTTAGTACTTGTATTAAGTACATATTGTACTATGTACTTACTATAGTACTTGTACATAGTAACGTGAAATATTTTAACGCCTTGGGTGTAACGTATGATAGCTTAAGTAAGTGTAATCGAGTAGAGGATTTATATCAGAAAAAATAGGTATGCACAGATTTGACATGTGATAAGATAGCATTCGTAAATGGAATAGCGATAGATAAGTTTATCGTTTAAAATCGTGGAGGACAAATTTTATAGATCTTTTGTAGAATGTATTTATGTTACTTTACCGTTTTAGATCATTTTATCAAAATTTTTATCGATTAAATAAAATTCGATCTGTATGAATTTATCAATTGAAATATTTTCAATGTACTGTGACTTAAATATAGTTTTATTTTATTTTTTTCCTACGCGTTCTAACTCATAAGAATCAATTTATACGAGTAATCGAGTTTGAATCCATAATGTGTTCGTAACGTCACTAGAAGGTCTAGACGTTAGATCGATCCGTATTAGGCCGTTGTTGTTACAGCTATCGGATAACTACCATTACCGAGTTGATTCTCCAGTGTTAAGCACGATACAGATTCATAATTCATACGCGATATTAGCTGGATTTGATCCTTGCTCTACCTCGTATGTACAACGTAGATACGTAATCCTGTCACGGCACTGACCGGTCAATCCGGTGAGAATGAGCTTTTGCTGGCTGGTAATTAACGCGTGTATCATTGATCAGTTTCAAATCAACAAACGGAGGATCTCTCATCAAATTTTCGACTTGTATCCTTCATTGACTGGATTTAACGTTACTCCATGTCACCGTAATACAAATCTTCACGAAATAGGTAATACTTGCACGTGACATGACATAAATGAATTCCGTTATTGATTCAGTTATGAATTCGATTATATAGCAATATTAAATATACACGTATCTAATATTTTCTCGTAATGTCATTTTATTTCTTCTTCAATAAAGGTTACACTCAGTCATCATTCACGTAGATAGATTTCTAAGTAGTTATTAACAATTTTTCTATTTCTATTTTTGTATTTAGTATTCCTTGATCGATTCTTATAAGTATTAAATCCTATTTCCTATGTCGTTCTCATTTTGTATGTATAGCATAGTATAGTGTAATATTTATGCATCAAATTCCAATATCTGTGAATATTTCTTGCATATACAAAATATTATTCCGATTTGAATTGCTCGAGATGAAAATTGTGCTGAAAATGGCAGGCGATAAAATGACTTTGACCTTCTTTTTAAAACCGTTCTTCCATCAAGGACAGTTCTCGTCTTCCTCCGGTTTTTGAATCGGACAAATGTAAATAAAACTGTCATCTCTCGCTACGTGGGATTAAAAGTAACGTTACGCTATGATGTATGTATATGTGTATATATATATATATATATATATATATATATATATATACATATGTATATGTATATGTATTTAGGTATGTATGTATCGCAAAGTCATGTTGCGTCGACGTGGGTAAAATATATTTTTGTCCCGAGCTGGACCTTTATGTCAGTTACAGACGTACTCCGTTAGTATTGTAGCGTTTTTATACTGCGCTTTTTACAAGGAAACCCGCTCTTCTTCTTATCTCGCGTGCAGCCGCTTTTCCTTTGTAAAAATCTTAGCTTACCTCGCCTTTATTTCTTTATTTCATTAATTAGGCTTAACAATGTACAAGTAAAGATGAATCATGAACGAATGAAAATAAAAGCATAAAAGATGTTTGGTTAATCGTTGACAATTTAATTTTGAAGTTCTACTTCGTAGATACCTCGTACCTGGATAAATAAATAACTCGAAGAATTTTTTGGCGACTATAAATACAACATTTTTGATTTGTCGAATGTTATTAATATCGAATTTATCGAATCCTGGAAAAGACATACGTATTACGATGCAAACGAAAGACTAAAGCGGAAATAGAGAAACTTTGACGACTGCAGATATGTATGTATGTACTTACATATATCGGAATCGAGTAAGGTATAAGAGAAAACGGGCGTAAGTTCGTTCGGTTAGCCATTTCAACGAAAGCAACATCCCTATCCAAAGGGGCATCGAAATGCGTTTCGACGTTAGAGCGGACGAAAACCGCGAGAAACTACGGTGCGAACGTCGTTTCTCTGGGCTTACGATCATCCGCATCGTGTACGTATGTATGCGCATACATATTCGAGGAGAACCGCGTTCAAAACATATATCCGGTGTAACAAAACGCGTAAGAGGCAGATACACGTGAGCGTAACCACGTACTAGCGTTATGTTTATGTATAGGAGAGAAATGGAGCGAGGGAAAGAGAAATTTGGTCCTTTCTATCTCTCTCCTCTTTCTCTTTCTCTCGCTTTCTCTACATTGTTGTTGCGAGGTTGTGTAACGCATCCTGACTCTTGCGGTATCACCTACGTCATATTGGAGAGTTACGAGATCGCGACGGTACTTGTAAGGGTGACATTTCGTGCATATCAGCGGATTGCTGGTTTGGCGCACGTGCGTGCTAACGTAGTGCATACGTAGTAGGTGCAAAGTTAGGTAGAAGAGTGGTGAAAGGCTACGTTTGCCTTGTCTATCTTTTATTACCGCGACGAAAGTGTCAAGTTTAACGGCGACGAATAACAATGAGCGAGAAAAAGAGAGAGAGAGAGAGAGAGAGAGAGAGAGAGAGAGAGAGAGAGAGAGAGAAAGAGAGAGAATAAATCTCTTATATAGATAAAGGGATAGAGAAAAGGATTTGATGTGAATGCATGCCCACGTTGCAGCATCAATTTCAGGATAATAAAATAGCGACAAACTGATTTCAATCAAACCCTGGACACGACTTTAAATCTTTAAAATCCTTTCGAGCGAGCTTGACCGATTCCAATCCCGTTGCGTACCTTCCTAAATAAAAGTGTCGTAGAAAGGGAACGATACGCGTGTATACATGTACGAATCGAACAATTTCCTTTACTTTCTAGTATATGCATTTGTGATCGATAGAAGAGATTCCCTTCGAGTTTTACTTAGCCTGTTTCAAATCGAGGGATTTAGTGAATTTCCTTCTTAAATCGAATGGTTTCTCTCGGTTCGCGCATTAGTTTCGAATGTATCGAATGTGCTTGCCTTACGAACGTTTTGAAAACGATGAGAGAAAGAAATATGAAATATTGGAAGAATAAAGTGAAGCCTGTTTGTAATATAATTTAAATAAATTTGACGAGTATGAAAATACGATTCGTATGCCCGCGTTTATCGAATTTACGACAATTAAGAAACGAAAAAAAGAAAGTATAATATAATCTCAATGACCATATAATAATGATAATATAATAACGACGAGAAGAAAACTTTGACGATCTTTTATATCATTACACGGTGCCAAAAACGTATAGAATTATTATTTTGCGCGTAATAAAAAGTTTTCACGTTACGCTAGGCGAATATAGATGTAACGATATGAGATTGGTTGCCAAAAACGTCTTCTTTAATTACTAACCTTGCATGAGATTATAGTTACTGTCGTTGAAACGTTCGAAATGATATAATAACCATAAGTGCCTGCTCCATTAGCTGCTCGAGTTGCTTATTGAACTTGCTGCCGTTTCATATCCCGATCCAGTTAAATTCAGCCTTAAGAAACGTCCTATTAGTTTCACCACCTGCCGTATGCACTTTCCTTCCCCTTCCCTTCTTTCATCTATTTCTCCTTCCATGTTTCCTACTGCTTTCTACCCTCGCATCATTCTATCGGACGCGTCTGACTTACCTTAGTCTCGAAGGATATGCCGCATTGCGAGCTTTTTAAGTGAGTTATGTCGACAACTCGACTACTAGCGAATTAAATGGCATTTGCTCGGTACTAATTAATAGACAAATCGATTTTCTGTCTTTCTGTTATATGTTACGATACGATTGATACAACTACTCGATTATAATCTTCGTCTGTTGAAAGACAAAATCATATAAGTAACTCGTTTAATAGATCATTATTATAATTAAATTTAAAACATAAATGTAATATAAAAGTTTGACATTAAATTATTTCTTGGGTTGTATACACAAACACACACAAAGATAGAAGAAACTTAATCTCAATATGTCATCGATGATTTCAACAGCATTATTTATTTACATCGTTATTACAGAAATAAAGAATATTTGAATAATAACAAGACATTTTTCATTCATCGAATGATATTTTGCTAGATACGAAATCTGATTTTAATTTATCGATCAGTGATTTCACGTGTTGAGTATCGGTGATGCCCGATATATACGTTGTACTTAATTCAAACGCTTCCCTACGGCTCTCATTTTCGCGTTCGTGAGGAATTAATAACTCATATAGCAATGTGTTGCTATTTGTTTTCTATTGTGCACTCGATCACATGATACGATCCTAAAGTAATCGTCACTTGTTTAGAACGATGTTATATTTTTCTGAAGGATCGTAATTAGTTTACGTAAAAGAAAAGAGCAAAAATGTTGCAATCGAGTCTAAAATTATCCTCCTTATTAATTTCCATGGTTCACAATCAATCGTATTTATGAAAAGTTTATATATACGTCTATATAAACATATTTTTAAAATAAATAAGAGGATTTTGACGCGAATCCTCATTTGTCGCAGATTTAATCGCTTTCGAATGAGTTTTAGCGCTTCACTGACGAGCGAAATAGATATTCCTGTAATCTTTGGTAATCCTATACGTTAAAACGAATAATGCCACGGATTGAGATAATTATTACGCGTTAGATGGCGAGGGAAAGGGAGTTTATATATTATTATTTAATCGTTAATATCGCTGATGAAGTATTTACTTCTCTTCAAATAGTTTACGTATACTTTTGATATTACTCATCATATCACTTAGCTGTTTCTTAACATATTACGTTTTGTAGTAATATTTTGAATAATTATTTATATTTACATATTACTTTCGACATTACTGTATGAGTCAAGAGCAACTTGTATTTCTTTTTTGTAAGTCGTTTATCAATAGGTATCCGAAACCTGTTAGGACGTGTCTAAAGGTCGTTGTCGACATCAGTACCAGCGAAGATATCGCACAGTTCAGTTCGCCTTCTATTTATACACTTCTTCATGGACATTTTATATAATGTAATTTAATTATTGCTCATAGATTTTCGATTTCGACGGTATTTCGAACAATACATATATACAAATTCATTTTCAGTTTGGAGGATAGAGGTGATTCTATTGTATTACGATAAAGCGAGGGAATGTAGATTTGTAGACAACCACGTATCACGCGATGACTGATATATGAACATCCAGTGTCCAGAAGGTAAAGAACGAAAAAGTGTGTGTGAAAGATAGTGATGGAGGGAGAGGAGAGAGACAGAGAAAGAGAGAGAGAGAGAGAGAGAGAGATGACAACGACGAGGAATGCACGGCCATTTCCCACGCGCGGAATTAATTTCGAATAATGTCCTGCAAGCCGCGTGACACGCGGGTCGTAGAAAATAAAATAGCACCGCGAGGCGCGTCGGTGAATCGGATGGTCTCTCTTTGTACGCGCACGTCCCGGATATTTTTATGGGGTGTACACTGAGTTTTATGGCTCGTGCACCGCGAATCACTGATTTCCAACCATCCAAATGTCCGAAAGCATCCCGTCCTCTCTTTCTCTCTCTCTCTCTCTCTCTCTCGATCTTTCTCCCTTTCTTTCTCTATTTCTCTTTCTCTTTCTCTTCCTCTTGCTTCCACAGTTCTAGTATAGAAACGAACGAACCGTTAACCCGATAGTATCCCCTTAAACGCTATTCCCTCGAGGCTTTCTAATGAATTCTCGCTTACAAGCGAGAGAAAGACTCAGGGAATTGCGCAGATGGAAGCGAAAATCATCGTGCGCGTTCGTTAAAATTCCACGGATTTGGATTTTGCTCGGTCGTTAAAAGAGTTATCCAATGATAGTCCCTGGTACTTTCGCTGAATTTGTTTTATTTCGAGAAGATTACCTTGATTAACTAAAGAAATAAATTATGTAAGTAAATTCATTTTTGCGTTTTTAAAAATTTCTATTTTTATTTTATTTACACGCACAGTAAATCTCTGTATCTAAAATTATTCTTTAATTTTTTATTATTACAATAGTTACAACGACGACGTGTACATTTTACATTGTTATTATATATCATCATCATATAAGATGTACATACATACGTAATAAAAGAACTCGTGACTTTGTGTATATTTTTGGTGATGTGTCTTTCCGTAAACTCTTTTTAACAAACATCTCTAAGCTTTACGTTTTTTGTTATTTCTTCTTTTGATTTTAATGGCAGTGCAAAAATAAGGTTAGAAACTTCGCAACAGTCGTGATAGCTACGCCGTTATCATCGTTAGCTTGACACATGGGTAAATCTATTACGGAGATATGTTTGCTAGTGTTACGAAGCAAGTTAGCGAACGGGGCCATCAGATAAACGTTTGTTGAAAGAGAGTAGAGAGAGAGAGGAGAGAGAGAGAGAGAGAGAGAGAGAGAGAGAGAGAGAGAGAGAGAGAGAGAGAGAGAGAGAGAGAAAGAGAGAGAGAGAGGACGAAGAGAAGCTTAGGTTTATAATAAGATAAGTTAGATCATTGTTTTCCTTTATTCATTGAATACATATGCAATCAATGTTCGATTAATTGGAAATATAAATGCTTTTAATGAATCAAATGTCGTATTTTGTTGAAGAAATCGATGTTTCTTGTATTTATACGAACAATACTTACCAGTGTAGCTGTGTTAAAGGATAAAGTATACCTCGCTGAAGAGACTTGTCACTCTATACCTTGTACGAGTAAATGAATAGAGTCGTAAGACAAAGAGAGGCTACGCGATACGTTCTCGTCGCCGTGATTAATGCCGATTGCAATCTTAACGCTCGCTGTTATTCGATGTACGACTTCTTCCTTTCTTTTCTTACCTTTATTAGAATTACGATCCTTTGTTTAAAATGTTGATATCATCATTAATAGATCAAGTATATCAAGGTTACATCAAAGGTGGAATTCCGATATCTATAAAGTTCACTTGAGATCGTAGATTAACGATCAGTTAAGTATCTGAAAAATCGATTAAACGAAAAGAATTATCCTTTAAACGAATAAAATTTAATTTCATTCTGAATGTAATTTATACTTTAAGATTTAATATATAAAGCACGGGAAGAATTTCTTTTTATTATAATATATCATGAGATGATAAATTTCTTGGACATATAAAAAGGTCATCATATTTCAATTTGGAGAAAAACGAAAAGCAAAGAAATACATATTTTAACCATTGCAGAATTAAGAACATAGCGTCATAATTCCAAATAACATGGAACCGGTTATGATTTGAAAATGCAAAGACATGGTATATTCGTGCAATTTAGTGTCTCGCGTAACTTAGAAAATAAACATCCGAGACGTTTTTAGCCCTTTTCGTCAGTCGACTTGTCGCTTCGTTGGATCCGTTACGGCGAAATCTTCTGCGCTCATTGCCTCCTTCCTTAACATTTTCGTGACTCAAGGGAAGAGATAAAAGAGCGAAGGAAATGTTGAAGAGGAAGGACAGTAGAAGACAGTACGCTCCTCTTTGAGGACTTCTTTTTATTCTTTTGCAATGTAAATACGCGATACGCGATGCAGTTCGTAATCAGCACGTTTACAGATTCGCGACCAAGGATTTCGACAGAGCTTTTTCTTGAAACGGCTTTTACTTGCCAAACACAAAGTTAGTTGTTTTCTCTCTCTCTCTCTCTCTCTCACTCTCTCTTCTCTTTCTGTCTCTTCCTTTCTTTCTTTCTTTTTTTCTGTGTCCCTTTGCTACCTTCAAAACTCTCTCATTCTTCGCATCGAGATCGTTTGGATGGTCCTCTTCTTCTTCTTCTTCATGTCTTTTTTTTTCTTTCTCTTTCTTTTCCTTTTCTCCGTCATAGTTGCACGATTAAAAATTCAATATAGTACGTCTGTAAGACAGCGTAATGAGTGTCTTGGCGTGGCTCGCGACCGACCATGGTATTCGCTTTATTTACCAGCGGCTCTCTCTTGACTTATTCATGCGACCTTTCGAGTATATCGCTCGTCCTCGTCCTATCTAAGCGACAAAAAGCTCGAAGAGAAGTCTACGGAATTTCTTGGAATTCTCTTACGTTCTGCGATAACGAGAAGCCGAACGATGACTACGTTATTTCGTGTCTATTCTATCACTTTTGCGAACTCATCGGTCAGTTTAGATTTAAACGGTTTGTTAAATCTCATTTCTTGATTTTTTTATGTAGATCGATTGAAATTCTTTAGAATAAGTTTTTGCAATGAGTTTCTTTCTGTTCTCTCATTCATCAAGGAATAATTTCTTCGATTTTTATTGAAAAAAAAAAAAAAAAATATATTTGTGATAATATCTCTAGAAATGTTTGCTTCGATGTTATTTACGATCTGTTGTCCTTTATTCGAAATGAAAGTCAAGGAGATTTATAACTAACATTTGCTTTGGTATTCGTAAAAAATAAAGATAGAAGAAAAGATAGAAAAAAAAGAAAAATACAAGACGAAGAAAAAGAAAGAAGAAAGGCCGCATAGTTTAAATTCTCCCGTACGATCGTAAATTCTGGTTTCCGAGAGAGAAGTTAAGAGGATTTGTATTTCACGTTTGTTAGTTTGTAAAGGATAGACTTAACAAGACCGTTTCGTAAGTATGTAGCTACTAGTAAACGAACTCGTTAGATCAAAAAGGACATTAGTAATTTTTCGTTCGTGTTACGATTTTCGTAGATTATTTACTATTTGTATGTATAAATTATTTAATATAATTTAGAAGCAACGTATAAATGATATTAATTATAAAAAATACATAATTACAGAATCGTTAAGTATATTTCACAATGTAAAACAATGTAGGCAAGTATTTTACAAGTTTTTCAAACGATTTGACACAACTATAAAAAAAAACAATGATTTTCATCTCTAGTATCAATCGATATTAACGTATAGAATAGCAAAAGGATGTGATTTGGAATAGATGAAAAATGTAGAGAGAAAGAGGAGTACACATAAAAATACGAGATAGTATGAAAGACAAAGCTAGCGTTATTCGATATATAACGATGGGCTTTGTGGAAAAATTCTTTGTAGTTTATCATTGCATACGTATGCGTTACATCGTACATTTCAGCTTTTTTACATTCGGTTGATTTCGCAGCTGACAGAAAAGAAACAAGGGTCAAAGGAGAAACAGAAGAGCGAGAGTAAGGGTTGGGAATAGGGATGAGAGGTGAGAGTGAGAAGTGGAGGGTGGAGTTCAGTGCTAGGCATCCATGGCACTTATTCAACTCTTCAAGGATACCGAACATTCGGTAATTGCGAAAGTTTTACGCCTTAAATTCTCCCTGCCGCAGCTCGCCGCCACTTCTACATATCCCTACTATCATCGCCATAGCCATCACGACTTTCGACGCGCAGTATTAGGAAAACGGTGAATTCCTGACGATAAATACGAAGTGCAATAGTACGAATTCTACGATCTATATTTTTAGTAAGTCGATAAGTATTATATTATTCATAATGATATAGAATTAATGAAACATAGGAGCAGTTTTCTGTTCCAGATTATTCCTTGTAACGCGGTCATTTTTTTCAACGATCACTTTTATCTTTATTATAAATTAATCTCAATAGAATTTATAATGTGTTATAGCTACGTTCTGTGAAATTATTAACATTCTGTACGAAGCTTTTAACTCGATTTATCGAACGTCCCTTTGTTCGAGAATTATTGTATTCTTCTATTCTCTCCCCCCCACCATTGCCACTATCACCACCATATACCACACTGTTAGTACGTTCGTTACAATCGATTGAATTGATTTCGATCTCGTCGCGAGATTTGAAACGATAGCACGTGACAGGTGTAGGCGTCGAATCGGACTACAAGGGACGTATTTATGGATAAATTATAGGAATATATATATATATATATATATATATATATATATATATATATATATATATATATATATGTATATTTCTACATACATACATGCAATAATGTACCTAGAAACCGCGGTGATCGCGAACTGTCGGCCTTGTCCGAATCATGAAAACGATTTTCCCTGGCGCCGAATAACGATAGTAATCATCGTTGTGAGATATTTATTATGTATGATTATTCGAGCAGGCACGCTAGTACGTAGCATGATCGAAATGAATTCTCGCGTTGCTTTCGCGATAATTACTTATGTATTAACGTACATAAATACGTACGTAATAATAGATACATATTCTAAATACGTCAGATGTCAAATGAAAATTAAAACAAAAAATAATACAAATCGAAAACACCCAATGAAATTCGAAAAATAAATAATATATTACTTATGTCGTGTAAGGATATTTTCGAATTCGACGTTAGTTCGAAAATGGTATGGTATGTAGGTCGACCGTGTAAAATTCATGAATAAAACTTAATGCAGTAGATCTGTAGAAAATTCGATGAAGTTCAACAATTCGGGCCGATTGGTGCTCACAATCATAAAATTTAACCACATTATTTAATTAAGGAAATTGATACTCGTAACAATTTGCGAAGATTGCAAAGAGCTTTTGAAAAACTATAATAATAATTAATAATGTTTGTTTAGAGTGAATAATCAATCAAAATGTTTTGAATTGTGATCAGACTGTGAATATTAAATACTGTCCGTTTATCTGAGTTATTGGTTTATTCTAAATCACGGTCATAAACGAACTTTATTAGTTATAGTAATTATGTGTTTATAGTTTTACCGAAATATAAGAAAGTCACTTAACCTTCTACAATGATTAGATCATCTGAGATGATCGTACGCTTTACTCAGCAATTCAACAGCACTATCTAATGCTGAAGAAATCGAAATGCTTGAGTTCGAAAGTTCTGCCCGTTTGGAAGTTTAGGTGTACTTGCTGCATCAAAATCGTTCTTCGTATAGTGGTCGATGTAAATTAATTTCTTTGTATTCACTGCCGTGCAGAAATCAGTTATTATAGTATTTCGAGATTCGATTTTTTCGAGATTTTATTGTTTAGTAAACTCGATAACAACCTCATCATCGTTAATATAAATTTTAACAGAAAATATACTTTTTCTTTTAAAGAGAAATCATGTCGAAATTTGCACCACATCCATTGAGTATTGATCGATAAAATTTTATTTGCAGTTTGTTGAGTGTAAAACGGCACTTTACAAAATTTCGGCCATTAATGATTCCCGTTTACGTTCAATTTTAGTTTCACCGCGAGTAATTGTGAATTAACAAGATTGATTTTGACTTGAGTTTACCTTCGTAACGAATAAATCATTACATTTTCGGATTGAGGCAGTATTAAGAACTTTTACGAACATTCTCTAAGACTTTTTAAAATCCTGAAATCCTCTTACTACTTACGCCAGATCAATAATGACCATTAGATCAGAGTTTTAGTTCGCAATTGACGAAACGCTTCTTCGTATGAAGCTAAATTCGCTACTTTTTCCTTAAGATCGTAAAGAAACATCGATAGAAAGAATCGGGGTTAGCTTCTCGGATACATTTTTAGCGTTCGAAAGTCTGCCTTGGAACTTGTATTACTACGAGGAATCGTACATCAAGCACGAGAAAGTACGACTATGACTTGTAAGGGGTGGGGGTGGGGTGGGGGTGGGGGAGGGGGGTGAACAGCAGACTAGGAGTAAGAGAATCTGCGAAAAAGAAAGGAAGGGCATGCGAACTTATAAATACGAAGTCCTGGAAATTGGAAAAGTTTCTATTTAGACCTGGCGCATCGACGGTTTTCCTTGGATATCGTTCATTTTTTCCGATACCTGGCATTTACTGGTATCACATTAAGTACTAGTTGTTGCAAAACAAATTTTTTCCTTCTTTTTTTTCTATCGTACCGTATTACATCTCACTATCAATCGTTTTAATGACTGTTTTTTTCCATCTCTCACGCTAGTGTCGTAGCTAAAAACGAATGGGACTGTAAACTCGTGGAAATGTTTGCATAGTTTGGAATTGTGATAATATTCGATACAAATTGTTCTCCTGTAAATAATACGAAGAGTTTGATGGAAGAAGAAGAAAGGAATGAATGGGTGGAAATAGTGGAAGTATGAGAACGATAGTACCGGAAGATATTATAACGCGTATTACCAGTATAAATGTCGATTCTTGTTTCCTCCTGTTTTACTGTTCGATTTATTGAAATGTTTATTGAAAATTTACAGAGCGCGTCTACGTTTATGCAATATATGTATTTTCACTCTCTTTGTTTTCCGACATTAAGCGTGTATCTATATGGAAATACCATGAAGTGGACAAAATGTTTATTATAAATATATAGGAATTTACAAAATATGGTTCACATACCTCTTTGTTTTTTTTTCTTATCAATCACGCTCGAATAAAATTTATAACGTAGCCAAAAATAGAATTGACTAGTTTGTTATAATTTTGTTGATTCCGTATGAAACGAATAAAGAATCATTTCTAAAGTTTAATAAAATTCGTGTAGTAATTCGATGTGTAGAGATATCCGATTATGGTGTTCTATTTATTTTTCTCATGCTCTGGGTTTCGAACGATATGCGATTTAAGTTACTGGAGATTGCAATGGTTGCTCCGGTAGTAACAGTGAGTCAATCGCAAGGAAAGCGTGAATTTATTATATTGGAACCCACGTATCGCTGTTTGGTCAGCTTCCGAGAATCGAAATCATTCGCCGTTTCGTTCCATCTTGTTTGATCACGTAAACTTCGAGTCGAAAGTTGATTTCTACTGAACGTCGGTCAGTATTAGCGTCTAAACGAACTTTGAAATCGATTGAACTGACAGAATTCGTCACCCAGTGAAAAACAATTTTGAAATAAAACGAAACGAGTAATTGCAGCGGAAATCGTGTATTTTCTCTTATTCTTTGACCCCAGTTTCATAATTATTTTCCATTAGTTATCGCTTAACGATTTTCCTTTTGAATTCATTGTATTTTTCCTTTATTTTTTATTTGTTACTTTATCGAAAGTATTTGATACACTTGAAAAATATGTCATTTCCGTTTTCTTTTTTTTTTATATTTATCCCATCTGAAGAAGTGTCAGTCAGCGTTTTAGTTGAGAAGCAATAACACTCTTCGACGATTTCTTTTCTGTCGAACAAAATCATTTGGTATCCTTGCCGACATGGTCTAAGTCGGTCTTGTTACGTCGTGACAGATCTCTTAAGAAATTTCTTCTTTCTCCTATCACAATGTCTACGCCCTTCGCTTGTATGTTGCAAAGCGAAAGTGTGGGAAACCTATTTGTTCGCACTATTCAAGGATTCCGAGTGCCTGTGGTGTACAAGCTCTACGGTACTGGTTTATTGCCCGAGGGGAATCAGCAACTTAGGAACGTGTCATAAGGAAATACTTGCCATTGGATATGACAGTCAGAAAACAGACCTAATAGGTGATTCATCGTACCGAACCGTGATACAAGTAAAGACTTCTGCTATTCGGATTACCATGATTTCTCATAGTTAGGATCAGACTAAAAGTCTTCTTCTTCTTCCCTTGAAGTGTTAATACGAATTTTATGGCATTAGAAATATCGTTAATATTTATAAAATACGATTTTTCATAATTTGAAAGTAAAGAAAGAAATTAATTCTAAATGATTCGTAGATTCTAGAAAAATCCAACTAGGTGATACTCTTGTTCCATTTTTCTCGAAGAAAGGAAAGTACAATGAACGAACTAACATGAAGCAATCAGAATGTCACGAACGATGATGGAAGATAATCAGGTGGATCTTGATTACGTCGGTGGTCTTAGGAACAAGGAATTCTCAATTCTCTCTTATCCGCACGAACGTTTACGCCCTTCTCTCGTAAGCCTAGAACTCCGCCTACGGTGGTCGACAAAGGGGTAGAAGCTACTTCCTAGGGAAACTCTAGAGATGTAGATAGAAAGAGACAGGTAGTTTGAGAGTAGAAGAGCATAGAAACAGTAGATGGGTAGCGAATTTTCATTGGATTTCGTGAACACGAGTTTCGATGTTGGCCGCGGCCGCGTCAAAGCGTTCTCGTGCGACATTACCGGAAATTGCGGCTGGTGTCTTTCTGAATTCACTCCTCTTTATCTTTCTCTCTCTCTCTCTCTCTCTCTTTCTTCCTCTTTCTCTCTCTCTCTATCTATCTATCTGTCTTTCTCTCTTTGTCTTTTCGAGGTCTAGTCCCCACCACGAAATGCATGAGTTTTGCGGTAAATTCGATGGTTTGTATATGTACACACACATTCAGATGAACGACGTAGGTCACACATAGATAGGCATTTATACACATACGCCCACACAAAATGAGGAAGTCCAGAGTGGATAGCTTGGTTGGTAGAACCTGTGTACTCTGTGCTCACTGCTGTTCGGGTACATTAATTAAATACATTCTGTCTTCTGTCGCTCACCCTCTCTCTCTTTCTCTCTCTCTTTTTCTCTTGCTCTTTCTCTCTCGTCTACTCTCTCTCTCTCTCTCTCTTTCGCTCTTGCTCTTTCTCTCTCGCTTATCTCTCTCTCTCTATCTCTTTCTCTTTCCCTCTATCTATCTATCTTTACATTTACTATCCTTCTCTCCACATTCTCCGTGTGTACACCGCACCTTTAACCAGCCGAATGTCCCGCACCTTTGATTATCCATGGAGCTCCTATTGTGGTGATGCTTCAGTTCTAGTTGCGGAAGCTGTACAGAGCTACGGCGTTTTGATGAAATCCCTCTCCACCTATCTGCCTAAAGCCAAGCTAGCCACGTTTCGTTTAACCGAAATTTATTAGAAAGCTTAACTCATTTTCGCTTGAGTTTTGTATTACTATATTTCGAGTGTTAATGAAGTTGCGTGTTAACGTATGATTAGATACATGTATTTAGTGACGAAATCGATTCTTATGATTCGTTTGCACGTAGTTCTTGATGTAGTTTCAAGTATGTTTTGCTCATACCGTTTCGTATTTCCACTCAGATACTCGTTACCTTAGGCTAGCGTTTAAGTAAGGGTTTTTGTCGAATCGTTAATGCTCGTTGTATTTATTGTAGTCTGTTTAACATCTTTCGTTGTATTAGATTGGTATTAGGTTGCTGTTAGGTTCGTTTGTATCATTGAACGTATGATTTTTTTCCCCTATAGAACTCATATTCGTTTTATTTGATTTTTCAAGAAAATTCTTGAAGCACAAATCGGAATTATAGTCTTTCTTTATGTTACTTATACTCTTTTACGGTCGTTAAAATAACTTCGTTTCTACTTGAAAATGTGAAAACACATCGCCGCGAGTTAGGTACATTATTGAATAAGTGTTCTTGGACACCGTTTGCCATCAGTAGGTACGTTAACAAAGGAGGCGGTAAGAACGACAACCCAACTCGTTATCTTTTAAATCATAGTTAATCTTTTCTCTCTTTTTCCACTATATTCCTTTCCATGGTTTACGAGTACATTCACGATTAAACGGATTGCAAATGGGAAAGGTGTGTTCTATCGGGTATCTTATATACTCATAGCACGTTGTGTTGCAAGCCATAACGTTTACTTTAAATCATCGATGAGCCACGTGACACGAAACGCATTAGAACTATCGATCGTGAAAAAGAATTTAAAAAAGAACGTAGTACAAACGAACAATTTATTTTCGAAACGAAGTCTTTAGTAGTGTAAACAAATACAGATATCGGACGTAGGTGCGCGACTGTTCTTGCACTTTGAACCGACAGTGTACTTGCGAGGGTAGATGAGCCAGAAAGAGAGAAAGAGAGAAAAAGAAAGAGAGGGAGAGAGAGAGGGGAGAGAGAGAGAGAGAGAGAGAGAGAGATCGCACGAGGACACGCACGCAGAAGGAAAGCCCTGGGGTGGCTGGTGCGCGGGCGCGGCTTTGCGGGTCAGAGTGCGCCGGGTATATAACCGGGCGGATGCCGTCGTCCTTTAGTCTCGCGTTTATCGTCGTCGCGTCGATGTCGATATCATTATTATCAACGTCGCTGTCGTTACTGTCGTCTTCGTCGTTACAATTCGCGCGATCTTACCTTACATACGACATACGATGACAAAAATGCGCGCGTTATTTTCTATCGAGTATTTTGTGACGTCAGCGAGTGGATTAAATATCAAGAAAACAAATTTGTTCTTCACTCCCATATGCCAGCTCTATTTTTATAAATGGATTTCTTTTACGTGTTATTAAAATGCTAATGACAGTTTTAAACTGTTGGATTTAAAGTTTAATATCGATAATAATTAAGATCATTGATCGATAATCCTGTACGATAAATTGATTTATAATAATAATGATAATAATAATAATAACAACAACAATCACAACCAACCTTTGTTCCTATTAATATGGGTCGGTCATAGTCGCATTTTAATAGAACGCCGGTGTCCGTGTAAATCTATGACACGTATTTTCTGTGTGTATGTATCTTTGAATAGTAGGTCAAAGAGCTATCGTGGAAGAAGAACAAACAATCGAAGATATCGATCATCGATCGAGTTCAAAGTGCAAACAAGGTTCGATATCATCGATATCGAGCCATTCTTCTTTTTATTTTTATCCGAAGACGTGGTCATCTTTTTAAGTGCAGAGTAGAAGTGGAGTCGTTGGAGGTGCCTCGAGCAGTGTTCCGGTATCAAAAAGGGTCCGTTCGAGAGAAGATGCAATCCTCATCGATAAGCGAAACCGGAAAAGTTATTGCGATACTCCGCTAGAAATTCGATTCGTTCGGTGCGAGGGTAGTGAAAGAGTGAGAGAGAAGTAGAAGGAGAAAGAGAGGGAGGTGGAGGTGGAAGGGTTAGGTAGCGTGCAAGAGTAGCCGCGAGATAAAAAGATAGGAGGGAAAGAAGAAAAGAAGGAAGGAGAAATAATACAACGAAGGAAACGAGGAAAAGGAAAGAGGTGAGAATAGGAGGGAAAGGAAAAAGAGAATTCTTGGTACTGTATTTTGAGCTACATATGAATGATTGTCGATAGATTTATACACATAGAAAATTTGTGACCAAATGGGGTTTTATAAGTTATAACTTCTCGTTTATCTTATAATAATTGTGCAATTTTCACGAACGTTCACGAAAATTCATGGAATGAGATTAGTGTGATTGAAGGATTCGTGTTCTCCAAAGTTCTCCTTTAAATTTCTCTCTTCTGTTGGACATTAGAGAATGGATGAATTGGGATCTAAAAGATAGTGTTGGATAGAATTGTAATTAAACGACGTCATCGTGCGCAGTGAACGATTCCATTTCGTTCTTCTCGAAAGGTTGGAATGTTCCAACCGAATCGATCGTTGCGGATTTCTATAAGGTGTTTTAGAAAGATATGCAGCTGATGCTATTTGGACTAAAGCGATCGAATAACAGGTATCCAATTGCAGGAGAGAGAACAATGAATCGATCCTAATAGTCAATCGCGTAAAGAGAAAAGGGATCAAAGAAGCATTGCATTTATTGCGGTGCTTGCCTGTCGAAAGCACGAGAGTGCAATCGATTCGGTCATTGCTTCTCGATTGGAAAGCATCCGTAATCGACTCGTATGGTGAATCGCAAAGACAAAAGTCAAACGATATACGTTCGCTTTACCGAGTTGCTATGATGAATAAATTCTAGAAAGAACGATCCATTCCGATTTGCAAGATATTATGCATTTAAAAGGAGGATTTTGTAAAGGAGGGTAGAGTGTTTTGCTGGTGGACATCGGTTTGGCTGTTAAATAATGAACTCTTGTAATCGTTCATCGAGCTTACTTCAAAGAAGAACGAACGTTGCCGTCGGCGGCATATTGAAAGGTTAAAATGCTCGACTATTTTTCGAGGGACAAACAAAGGGATAACGAATGAGTTCGTCGACGTTAAGAAAGCATTGTCTTCGCGACGATGAGACGTCCGATGGGAAAAGTTCGCGAGAAAAGATCGATGATGAAGATCACGATAGCAGCGATAATCTCTACATAGTTTCAATAAAATTCCTATAACGAATTAAGTAGGAGGTGAAAAATGTTCCAATTTTCTGTTGCTGATACCGGACAGATTAAAATCACCGAGCCTCATGAGATCTATCGTTTCCGTGAGTCACGCGAAAGAAGGAGCGTGCTGGTCAAATTCACGATCGTGAGTTGGATCGTTTGGGCGGTCCGGTGAAGTTATGAGGCGGCGTAACAACGGCTTTACGGGCTGGCGGCAATAATGTCGCTTTTTGCTGCCAGAGCGCGAGAAAAGCTGGAAATCGCTCTTTTGCCGGTGGTAGTTGCAACGAATCGGAGGGCAACGAGCCATCAGAATGGTGTATCTATGCGGCTGTTACCCTTGTCGCGATTGGTTGTTATCTGAACGCTCTTGGTGGAGATTTTGTGCACGATGATATCCCAGCTATTGTAAGGAACAAGGATGTGATCGCTCAGACTCCTATTGCTAATGTTTTAAAGGACGATTTTTGGGGTACGCCGATGCAGGATGTCAATAGCCACAAGAGTTATCGTCCACTTACTACGCTTACATTTCGGTGAGTATACGATGATTTTGATGAACTTAGAGTGTGATTTCCTTTCGATACGTTTCGAATATTAAGATATTTCTAACCTTGAATTGAAAGTCGAAGTACACATGTACTATACTAAATCAATTAATGTCACGATCCAATTAAGTCGATTTTCTTGTGATTTTACGACATTCTCTGGTTTTGTGTTAAAAAAAAAAAAGTATTATCGATTTTCTATGCATTAGAAGATGAAAGGTTAGTGTTTCAGAATAAGCTTCCTAAAGTTTCTTCGGTCGTTAGTATTTCAATGGATGCAAGGTTATTCTACCTATTACCTTCTTATTGTTTTTATGGCGCCTATTTTACTCTATCAACAAGTCACAAAAAGATCAGACTTCGATAGCATGTTGTATCTACTAGAACGTTTGTTAATCAATAGATATATTTCCGATGGTCATCGTGTCGCGATACAATGGCAAGTACTTACCCTCTCGTCTTATTTTCTCATCGAAAGTGAGGATTATGAATCCGATTAGAGTAACGTATGTGTTCGATAGTGGCAGAGACAGTTTACCACAGATGTTGTAGCAAGAAAGAAAATCCTTGACGAAGGATTAGGTGATTCGATAGAGCATATTACAACAATACGAATCGTATGCCATATAACGCCCTATCTCTTCTGTCTTTCTATTTCTTTTTATTCTCCAACCCTATACCACTTTCGATTTGATGCATGGATACCAGTTTGCCACTCCACGTGCAATACTGCATATTGGCTGGTATTGGACGATCCATCACGCCACAAGACACCGGCACATCGCTCATCCGCCTTAACGCTCCAGATGCTCTTGCCAACTTCGTGGTGTAGCACAAGAAGGAGAAGGGGTCTTGCTAGAGCAGCACTACTCACCCACTTGCTCGTACATACACCCACACAAATATATAGTTACATACGTACTACTCTTCGCCACAAAAGGAAAGGGCTATACGAAAGATAGGATCCCACACTACCGGAAGTGGAACGTATCTATAATAGTTCACGTCGAAGTAGGCAAGAGAAAGAAAAGAGTGTTCACTGGATATGTCGAGTCACGTTTACTCCGTACTACGAGATATTAACGATTCGGATGGCGCCACGTCGA
>CAJVQX010000038.1:0-16674 GCA_911387935.1 Dolichovespula saxonica
ACGACATCATATATATATATTTACGGACGATGTGTATATATATATATGTGTGTGTATATATGTGCTACACGAATTTTTATACCTCCTTTATAAGTCCGTCGTACTAATCGCCGACATCGACAAAGATGTAATGGTCGTAACTACTGTAGTTGTAAGAATCAGAGTATAGATTGTCCTGAAATTACAGAAAAATCATGTTTCATTATTAGAAGGATTGTCGATTGATCGCAAGGATCATTTTTTTGTTTTTTTATACATATACATATATATCCATATATTTTATATATATTCACCTATGCCAGTATGAGCTACGACCCAAGAAAGTCGTAGAAAGAGCATGACCCCCCATATGTTTAGGAGACATCTCATTAAAACTCCCTGTATCCATCCAAATTTGATTCCGGACACCGGCAGCTTTACGTCCGTTATGGGCAGTGTGTGTGAGCGGATCTCTAAACGTACAAATATTTTTCTTTTTGTTTGTGTTTTTTTTTTTTTCTTCCATATATAAATATATATACGTAAATTCGTGTAAATCAACTAGATCGAATAAATTCGATCAATTCGAAAAGATCATTTACATATATATATATGTATATATCGTATAAAAAAGAATCGTGTATGTTAACGTATGATCATTGCAATGATTACATAAAGCCTATACGTTAAACGCATTAATGACTCACTTGAGCGAAAGTAATCGGCTGGCTTCGTTTTTGTTGCTATACGTGTAATTGATGAACGTGAGTTACAAGGTCAAAAATCGACAGGATAACGCGCGATTACGTCAATTTACATTAACGGTAAAAAAGACGAGGTGGAGAGCGTTAAATGATACGAACCTAGGAGATGGGATGAAAAAAAAAAAAAAAAAGAAAAGAAAAAGAAAAATATCGATTTGATTGGGACAAAGAGAAAGAGAGGTGCATCGGATTCGAATCTCTCTCTCTCTCTCTCTCTCTCTCTCGGTACGCAGACGTTACGCGTAAATTGAGATTTAGAGGTGGTTATCGACATGAAGGTGATTCGTCTAGAGGAAGGGTCGTCCGCGAGTAGCCCAATGAAGACTAACGATTTACGTAACGACGACTCGCATATCGTAGATATACGCCATACGACGCCCAACATCGGAATGCTCTTTACAAAACGAAATTCAAATATGTTACCGTTCGTTACAACAAATACACGACAAACGCACGCGTTGATATATATATATATATATATATATATATATATATATACACACACACACACACACACACACACACACACACACACACACACACACACACCACACACACACACACACCACACACACACACACACACACACACACACACACACACACACACACACACACACACACTATCTAACGCCTTTGATCCTGAATTATTACCACGAAGTTTCGCCTCGGGAAGAAGCCCCGAACGAATTAGGGACATATCCAATAACGGAAGGAGAAAATCAAACAATCGGATTGCTTTCTCAATGTCATAACAGAGATAGATAAAGATAGAAATAGATATAGAGGGAAGAGAAAAGAAAAGAAAAAAAAACATAAGGAAGGAAATATTGAAAATCGATTGTGTAGTATATTTACAAACGCGTAATTCTATCGATAGTCTGGGGATCGACGCGGGGAGGGAGGGAGTCCATAGCGACTCTTAAAAGATGTACGCTCGTTTCGTCCAATTATTTCCCGTTATATCCACGAATATTCTTGCCTTGGACTCTACTATAATTGCGAAATTATTCTGCACACCTCCGCAGATCCAATCCCGTGACACTTTGCCCTCTACAAATATACGGTCAATGCATTTGTGTTTCTTTCTTCCTTTTTTTTTTAACATTATTGGTTTTTCTTTCTTTCATTCTTGTTTTTTTTTTTTTTTGTTTTTTATTATTACGCGTTCCAAACCGACATAGAGGAAGAGCTTGCCGTCGATAATCTTGATTTTTGATCGTGTCAATGCTACGCGCGTTACGTCACGATGCGTTACGCGCTTAGACATTTCGTGACATGTGCCGCGATAGTGAAATAATAACGAACGCTTAACCCTCGCAACATAATGTATTCGAAGCACGCGATTTCCTATATTAAGTCCTATGTAGGTATGCACTATGCCTGACAATTCGGATCAACGACTGGTGTGTTTCTATTTTCTGAATCTTGCCACTACGTGGTGATACACGAGAGAGAGAAAGAGAGAAGAGAAAGAGAAAGAGAGAGAGAGAGAGAGAGAGAGAGAGAGAGAGAATCGTAATTATTTCTCGTTGCTTTATTTTAACACTACGAGTGCGTTTCATTCAAGACAAGAGATCTCTTTTTAATTTCGCGGATAAGGAATATACAATTGTTAAGAAAAAAAGAAAAGAAAAAGAAAAGAAAAAAAATCCACGATGACTCATGGCCTGATAATAATCGTCCGTTGCGATGATTACTTTGTGCACATATTACGTTGGCCTTCCTTATGGATCTCGTTTATACATTTAACAACGCCGCCGTTAGAAGGGACATTAGGCGAAGACGCCGTTAGAAGGAAGCTGACTTTTTTTTTTTTTTTTTTTTTTTTTTCGAAAGAAACCTCTCACACGAATAAGACGAATCCTCCACCTTCTCCTTATCCCTCGTACGTTTCATTCGTTAAATCGTTTCGCTTAGACACGGAATTTCTCGATAATCGATCACTTCGAGTTACTTATACGTACGTATGTTTGCGTATTTAATTAAAAAAAAAAAAAAAAGAAAAAAAAAAGAAATAACTCGTAATATATTCCGAGCGTTTCGTGAAAATTTATTCCGAGATAATCTTGCAGGCTGCCGACTGCAATCGGAAATTATCGTCTTTATTATATCGCCGGAATAATAATAATAAAAAAAAAAAAAAGAAAGAAAGAAAATCCTCATCCGCGTTGATCATTTTTATTTCTCATCGTAAACACAATATCTTTGACGTATCTTCGAACATCTCGAATATTTCGCACGTTTCCCGTTTCCCCGGCTTTCATAGAGGAGAATATCTTCGCGTTCTCCTTTCATGTCCAAGCATATATATATATATATATATATATATATATATATATATATATATATATATATATATATATCAAAGGGAATATCTCATCCGGCGAGACAGAAATATGAACGTCAAGATAGGATAGGAGGCATACGAGAGATAAATGTAACAAAACGAATCCGTTTGGAAATTGAACGATTTGGATTCGTTTCGATCGGAATAGAAATATATTAGATCATTCGATAATGTAAGAACGGAAGATATTAACTTCCGCGTTTTAGATTTGATCTCTTATCGTTCGTTCGTTCGTTCGTTCGTTCGTTCGTTCGTTCGTTCGTTCGTTCGTGGCGTTAATAACGGACCGCATTGGTCGATCTCCTCGATACTTCGTCGTAGTTTCCAGATGATGCTTTAATTGACCGACAGAACGTGAGGGTCTTCGTTTTGACCCAACGACGTTTACGGCGAGGTTCTCTCATAGACCAAAAAAAAAAAAAATAAAAGAAAGAAATGTGTCACGCTTACGTGACACATAGTACGCCGATATCCTTCTACGCAATCGACGAGTTTCTTTTTCTATCGTGATATGAATCGGTATGCGAGACGAGTACTCTATCGACTTTCTAACTTAACTTATTAGACGATTCTCTAATAGAAAAAAAAATATCAGATAGTATTTCTATATATATATATATATATGTGTGTGTGTGTGTGTGTGTGTGTTTCTACGAGTAGAGAGATTATCTGATATTATCTATCCATCCATTCATGTGTACATATATATACCTATAAATAGATATCTATCCATGTATATAGATATATATATATATATATATATATATATATATATATATATACACATGCACGCGCAACTTTAAAGAAAGAAAATATTTGTAAGAAAGTATTTAAACACACGGGTATGTCGTCGGAGATCATAATTTCTGCAGGTATGCGCGTTCTCTACATTCTAAACTCGAGCGTGCAATATGAGCTTGCAAAATATCGTCGATTCTTGCAACTTTGGAAAACTTCGAGCCGCTCTAACGCTCGTCTATAATGAAATTCTTTAGAGGAACGTTTATAACGTTTACAATACGTTCAATAACGAATGAATGATAATTCTTTAACGATTATCGTTCCACTTAGCTATACCAAATCCGATTATATTTCATAAGTATTCGAGAAGATCGAGGAACTGTATTGAAAGGATTAAAGTCTGACGATGTTTATATAAATTATTTCCTTATGGAAAATAAACGCAAAGTACCTATGTGTAACGCGCTATGTTAAATCCTTATGGACGTTTAAACGTAGACGTTCGTAGAAAGGCGACGATAAAATTTAAGAGGCCTTAAAAATTATTTACTTTTTATACCTGAACGTCATTTATTCGTGTAACGAAAGCCGATTTTAGAAGCTTCTAATCTATGATATTACTATATATATACACACACACACACACATATACACTTTGAAATATTAATATTTCCTTTATGGAAATATTAATATTTAATAATTGTCATGCCTAAGAAATTTTGATAAAATATAGAAGGGGTCATTCGTTCACGCCTATAACGAAGGAAGTAAACGTTGATCGGAGGGATATTATAGAAGGGAGGAAAAGTAAATATATATATATATAAAAAAAATAAATAAAATAAAAGGAGGAAAAAAAAGAGGAGCTTCGTCTCGCGTTACCTTGTTAAGAAGGGTAGGATTGTGGAGTTCATCGAGCGAGGGTCTGTGGGCAGCCTGAATACTCATAATATTCCTATAATTGTCGAGCCTGGGTAAAGCTTCCCTCGTCATGTGTCTAAGTGATTTTTTCGTTTCCTGTTCGCCTAAGAGACTGGTGCGACCTTCGACGCTGTCAACTCGATTCACGTGGAATCTCGTTCTCCTAAGAGGATTCAACTCCACCGTCTCGGAATCCGTGTCCCCGTTTATACCGTTTTCGTGCGCCATTTTTCTTTTATTTTTCTTCTTATTCTTCTTCTTCTTCAACGTTTTCTCCCTTTTAGAATTTTCTTCAGAAAATTCCTTTACGAAACTTCTTCCACGTAGAACTCGCTTTTCGATTTTTTATGGAATCTTCAACGATGACCGGATCCTCTTCTTCGAATTCCTGCCGACAAGAATGATCCCTTTTAATTCCACCGTCTGATTCATAAAAATATAGAAATATAATTATGAATCAAATTAAAAAAAAAAGGAGAGAGAGAGAGAGAACAAGGAAAAAAAATTCATGTAACAAGCGCGATTCTTTTTCCACGAAGTTGCGATCGAACGATCGAAGGATGGATGAATCGATCGATCGATCGATCGATCGATCGGCGGCCAATCGTCGCGTGCCCTTGGCCGGTGATCACAATTAGTTAACGAGTACCGCATGACTTATACTAGACAATTATGAAATTACACTTGTTTATTTCCGAGCGCATGCATAATTACCGTCTCCTAGCACGTTAATGCGCGGAGTCATTTAATCATCGAATTAATTCTGCCGCCGCCCTCCTCCGCACACGCCCCCACCCCCCACCACTCACCCCAAATCCCCCTCCTCGTGGGACGATCCACCGTTTCCACGCGAGTGAGAACGCTTCGCCTTCTTCGTCTTATTATTTGAAGTCTTTTACTCTCGACACCGTTTAATTAAACTATCAAATCGATGAAACATGTAATACGCACGTGTCGAACTTTATACATGAATTTCTAACAACGATATATACATCGTTAAAACTCGATGATATTCGTCCATATTCGAACAACGATAATCGATTTAATATGTGCATTAATAACGCGATATCTCGAGACTCGCTTGAAATTAAAATTATGTCTTCACGCTTAAAATTATGACTCCTCGTGTATGTGTGTGTGTGTATATATGTATGTATGCTTATATAAAAAAAAGAAAAGAATACATCGAAATATCAACATCAAAGAAAATTTTCATGAGATTTGAAAAGAAAAAGAGCGGGTATGTTCAAATGAAGGACGTATGAATCGATGGAATTTTATAATAAATACTTTGTATAGTTAATTAAATAATACACCGTACATACAGTAAGAACGAGTATATATGTAATGACGACAATCGATTTAATTAGATCAAACAAGACGTTTTCTTCTATTTGCATTTCTCTTGTCGCCAATTCATTAACCATTTGTATACTTTTAATAGCGACCTCGAGATGTACGGTGACAGTTTAACGTATTCAAGGACGAACGAAATTGCTTTCTTTTACACATCTCAATTCGTACGTGTACACACACACACACACATGTATATACACACGCACGCACGCACACACATTATATATATATATATATATATCCTCGAAAATGTAAATGCATTCTTACAAAGCAGACACCATCTTAGACGACGACGATAACGAACTAATCGATTTTAATAGCCGAATGAATCGTATATCGAATGAAAAATCGCAAGGAGTAAAAGATCGTTTTCAATGTGAAAATGTCGTTAACCTAGAATACGATTTAAATGGGCACGCATGCTCGAACCACACAACGACAACGACGACGACGCAACCATACCAACAAAACTTTTCTAACGTCTAAGGAATAGAGATGTTCGAACGAGAGAGAAAAAGTGAGAGATTAATCGTAATTTCCAAGAAGAATCGTATACATGATCACGGCTTGACGCCGCCGAATACATAATAATAATAATAATAATAATAATAATAATAATAATAATAATAATAATAATAATAATAATAATATGATCGCTCGATCGTAGGAAAATAAAACGCGCTGGAGCCGAATGGAGGATTAATTTTTTTTTTCGATCATTTGAAAATACGAACGGTGATTGCCGATGAAAGATGACGGGTACGGAATCGGGGGAGGAGAGCAGAGAAAGAAAGAAAGACGGGAAGAAATGAAGAAAAATAAAGAAGAAGAAGAAAATAATACGAAGAGGCTGGCTGCATTTTGATGTCTCCCATAACGAATCACTTCGATGAAAAATAGTTCCTTCGTTCAGGTAAGAGGCATTAGAAGATATTCGTTGGAAAAAGGAGTCGCACCTTTGTCCCCCCTCGTAATCGGGCCGATGAGAAAATAGAGAAAAAGAAGAAGAAGAAGAAGAAGAAGAAGAAGAAAAGAAAGAGGAGGAAGAAAGGACTCGGAAATATTCGTGCTTCGAGATAACGGCCCTCTTCTAACGGTGCCAATTCTTCGCCATTGCGTGCTGCAACGTATCACTGAAAATCACATGGCAAGGGGTTGAATTTCAAAAAAAGAAATGAATAATAATGATGATGATGATGATGAAGAAGAAGAGAAGAAGAAGAAGAAAAGGAAGAAAACAGGGAGAAAAAAGGGAGAAAAACGTTACCGCGCTCTGGCGACATTTTTACGAAAGAACCTTCGAACGAATCGGTGTTAACATCGGCAACGAGAGAGAGAGAGAGAGAGAGAGAGAGAAATACTAAACGAATCTCTGGTTTGATCGAAGAATAAAATCGCTTCCTATTATTTCGGCAATATTATTTTTCGTATCCAATCTTTTATATAAATATATATATATATATATATATATATATATATATACACACATATATATATACATATATTAACGTCTAATATGTGCGTCTTGCCTATCGATAATACGATCAACGGAATACACGGTATACTACCCTTGCGTATAACCTTCTAACGAAACGAATTTAATTCTCTCCCCCCCTCTCCCCATCTTCTTCTTCGTCTTCGTCTTCTTTTCGTACCTTTCCGTTCCAGATTGTATAGGTCCGATGAGTCTACGATGAGTTCCGTTATAAATATCGACACGATCACCTCTCTTTCTCTCTTTCTTCATACACGTGCGATTACTACTCGTATTATTGGACGTACACACACGCGTATTAGCGGTCACCGGGTGCCGGGTGTAACGGACGCTTTTCTCGGCTATGCAATTCGAGAAGCTCCCTCCGTGCGTTTTAACGACGCGACAGCTCGACTGTCACTGACAACCTCTAGGGAGAAGAGGAGTAAGCGGTTACCCTCTCTCCCCCCACCGAGTATACCACCACCTCCACCACCACCACCACCACCATTACCACTACCACCCCCTACCATTTGGTTACTCTTTGTTACTTCGACTGCTGGCTCCTATGCGTCCTACCACTTCCAGTCATAAATATCACGGTGCAAGTTAAAACGAATCTCTATCGGAGCTTTCGTTCGGTATCTAACAACGTCCATTAATTTTTATTATTATTCTTTTTTAATTACATCATATTATCCACGTTCAAAGAATAATGCGGGCGATCAAAGGGACACATGTAATTTTTGTTTTGTCTTTGTTTTAATAAAAACGTACAATAAACAAACTTATATTTCGTGTGCGAGTTTTGTCTTTTTTTCTTCTTCTTTTTTTTTTTTTTTTTTTTTTTATAATTCCTTCAAAATGCATCAAGTATTGTATCATATATATATATATATGTGTGTTCAATATCTATATATATGTATATCTTGCAATCTCCTTACCATTAATCAACTATATTCTCGATGGGATAATTTAAACGAATAACAATAAATAACGAAAGAATTGTCCTTTGAGAGAACATTTACCTCATGTATACCGTCCAATTTTAATATAATCCTATCAGTAATTGTTAAAGAACAATCTAAATTAAGAAGATAACCTTTGAAAGTTTATGACGAAGAGGACCCTCTTATCGGTGATTGTGAGAGCGAGTTTTTTTTTTTTTTTTTATTACGAATTTCTTAATTATCGCTGAAACTATTAAATACAAGTTCGATCGCGGCTTGTACATTCCCATTCGTTAGTATCAACGCTTGGACGTTGGTATTATCGTCTTGTAGACCCATTTCGTGCATTTGCGCCAATTGCCTTTGTAGATCCGTAGATTCCGGAAGAGTTGGATGTAACACGGGAGACAAAGAAGTTGGTGCCGTCGGAGCTGTTGGAGCTGCCGGGGCAGTTGAAGCAGGGGTCGTCGCAAATGCTTGTTGCATAGCCTGTGTGAACATCTCGGTAGTTATAACGCCTGAATTTGTACTACTAGCCGACGTGGAAGATGGGGAGTTCGATAATGGAAAAGCACGACTTCCTGCCCTCGATAGAGCTGCCGCAAGCCGTGCCGTAGTAATAGTGTTGGATGAATTGGCGGACAAATTCGATGGTTGAGTGGAGTCCGACGATTGCGAAGAATCACCAGCCATTTCTTCGTCGTCGCTCAAATTATCTAGACTGTAAGAGTAAGCGGTGGGTGGCGTATTCAACATGGAGGAATTAGAACCGGCAGTAGCATTGTTGTGGGCTTCTTCGTGTACGGCAGCTGCTAAATTTTGTGCGGCTTCTACTAGTACCGGATGTAATTCCGCAATTCTGTAACATAGTTAAATAATTTTAAATGCCATCTAATTTTATTAAAGATTCGTTGATAAGTGTAAAAGACTTATCGATAAATATCTTACCTTTTAATAGTATCTATATCTGTAAAATGGCCCATTAGATCTGGATCCTGTAACATAGCGATTGCAACAGAGTCCTCGTGCAATCCGAAAGATGATGAAATGATGTTATCTATAACTTCTGGTCTTTTACTTAAACGCTGAAATACATTATTGCACGGAGTCTTTACTTTGCTTATATGTATTTAATTAAATGTATATTATATCGTCGATAATTACGTGTAAAGCACTTCTAAACGCAGGATTTTCGATAAAAGATTTAAACGTAGAAGCCAACTGTAGGATACTTTCTTCTGATATATTCATCGGTACTGGAGGTTCAACTTCCTTTTCATTAAAACATGTACCATCGCGCCGCTTTTAAGTCCACAAGCTTCTAGAGTTGTGTCATCTTCCAGGATACATCCACAATATATGAGTTCTGTTTAATAAGACGTTATTAAATAATAAACGTTTGAAAGATATGAAATTCAATGATAAAGATAGGTTAGAACAATGAATTTTCTAAATTAAAAATAAATTAATTTTCTCACCGAATGACTCCTTAGATAAATTCACTTTCGCCGCAGTCTTGTATCTCAAGTCTTCTACTCTGTTTTTTAAATTAATATCCCGTAATTTGATAGTTGTTAAATTTTGTAAATTCGATCGTATGCCCAGTACTAATTCTGAACTCATAATGATTTATTGAATTAATCTTTAAACAATTTAAACTAATAAAACAATATCTTTTGGCACGCACTGGCTAATGGTTCGGAATAAAGTAATAATTCTATATACTACACTATTTTTCCTTTGTTTGCAATAACACGCATCATTGACTGAATAGACAAAATGGCAATTGACAAATCTTTTCGTTGTGTATGTATTCCATAGATGGCGACTCATTACAATGCTACAAAAAATTATCTATAAATCTGTTCAAAATAGTATGGACTTTAAATGCATTATTATCAACGTTAAAAGAAAATTTCGATCTTTACAAAGCAATACAGTTTAATATCATTCGATGAAATAATAAGTGAATTTCTATATATATTTTCTCGAACGATTTTAATAATTTAAATACTTTTTAGTAAAAATTTTTTTCACCTATCTACGATTTGTATGAGTGCAAAAAGAAGGAGAGCTCAAAATAAATATTTTAACAAATGCAATCTGATATTTGAAATTATTTTATACTCGTTAGATTGAATAGTTTCCGTGTAAATACGTATGTGTGCATATATTTGATCGAGCCCCTGGCATGTGTTTGCGAATGAAATTGTTCGTTACAGATTAGAACTTGATTCCAAGATTTATATTTTTAAGTTTCACTCTGATTTTTATATAAATTCTAATACAGTCATAATCAGCAAGCGCGCAACAAATAATGTCGACGATGGAGGGTTCGCTCAGTAAATGGACAAATGTTGTTAATGGATGGCAATATCGGTGGTTTGTTTTAGATGACAATGCTGGCTTATTGTCATATTATACCGTGAGTATCGTGTAAAATTTACGTAAAATATGCGAAATATACTAGTATCCTTTACAGGTTACACCCTTCGTTACAAATTCGCGGGCTTTATAAATAATTTAATTAAGATTTTATTAAATTGCATTAATTTTTACATTACATAAATCGAAAAATTTGAGAAAATCCAAATTCTGTATAATTAAGATGGAATAATAATCTATGTTTACATTAGGAATGTATTTTTAATAAATAATTGATATTATTCTATCTAAATAAGAAACATTGGCAATACTAAGATATAAACACATTTTATTTTTAGAGTAAAGAGAAAATGATGCGCGGTGCTCGTAGAGGATGTGTACGATTAAGAGGTGCAATTATAGGTATTGACGATGAGGACGATAGTACATTTACAATAACTACGTCGTCTTACAAAGACGATCCAAAAACTTTTCATTTCCAAACGCGCAACGGCGAGGAACGTGAACGTTGGGTCCGTGCTCTAGAGGATACAATATTGCGTCACTCGCATGCGTACGACTACAAAGATATCATTTTATTTTTTTTCTTTATAATATATTATTTCATACAGATATGTAGAAAAATTATGTATGGAATTTAGCGATGGGATCCAAAAAATCACCACCCAAACAAGATTTCAATCGTAAAGTGGCAGAAGCGGATGCTTATCTCCAACTGTTAATTGATCAAATAAAATTAATTGAAACAAAACAGGAAAGTATAGAGGCGGAAAATGAAGAAAAGCAAGAAAACTATGCAGCAGTTTTGACACAAGCAAATGCAATGCTGAATTCTGTTAAGCATACCATAGTTCAATTACAAATTGCGAAGGTATTATGGATATTATATATTTCATTCTTTTCAATCAAACTTATCATTCTCCTCTGAATAATTTCAGAACACAGCTATACCTGTCAATGGTATATATAGAGGACCTTCCACCGATACAATGAATTCTACACCACCTATAAATCATGGTATTCATTTGATTATTTTCGTTTAAACCTATTTTAATTTTTCGAATATTGATTTATGAAATATTTATAGTTGCAGTTACAGAACCAGAATCAACGGTGCAAACTGGTATCGAATTGGGTTCAGAATGTACGGAATCAAGAATACCCAATGGTTGATATTCCAATTTCTTTCTATTTAAAAATATTACATTTATAGAAATTATCAACTGTACTTTATTATGTTTTAGTTGTTGATAATAGAGATCTTCCAGTACCTCAGTTTCATATTCCTCGTCGGATGAAGATGAAGATTATTACGATGCAGCCGATGAATTGTCACCTCCTTTGACAGCACAAAATCATATCTCTCTGTAAGTATACTTATTTCATATTTCTATTAAAGATTGGTGATAAATTTAATTGGATGAAATATTAACAAATATTAACATCGTATTAACATCGTATTAACAAATTAATATATGGATATGTATATAAATTATTTAATATTATACTGTATTAACACACTGTGTAGTAGACGACGTGAAAGTGATCGTTTTCAATCAATTGGAGAAATTGCTGGAGATATGCGTAAACAATCTCCATTACCACCTATAAAGGGAGATGGTTCTGTAGACTATGATGGTAAGTACCTATTAACTATTATTTTCTTTCTACAATATAATAATAATAATATAATAAAAAAAAAAGCACGGAATTTACAATAGCTGTGAAGCACTTTAATCATGTAATAAAATGATAAGTTATAAATATTTTTTTCATTTGTTGTGTGTATATATTTTTATTAAATATTTTACTATCAATTTTTTTGTATATATATATATATATATATATATATATATATATATATATTATAAAAATCAAAGAAGTAGAATAGTAAACATTTCTTTTTTTTCCAAAACTCTTACCAAATCTGTAATGAATATAATATCCGCTAGAACGTGTTTTAAATGTCGATAACAAAAATTTATCGGAATTGACATTACCGGTCGCTGTAATTATTGATTAGATAGTATGTCACATAATATGTGAAACACTTGTGTTGTGTGAATTTTCGACAGTCGATTTTCTTTGAGAAATTTAATAATTAATTTTAGAAAGAACAATTGAATCTATATTGGAATATTACAAAACATGATAATAAACTATCACACAGAGTTATATAAAAGTTTTGTTGATGTTTGTTCAATATATGATCAAATTATTGTACAACAAAGTATTTTGCATCAACCATAGCTGATTTTGACAGAAGTGAGAGTTTTTAGGAATGGATACTAGTTGGTATAATCTACAAAAACAATATGTTGAATATAGATATAAATAGTAAGTTATGCATTCATCTTTCAAAATGCAAGGTTAAGTTGATAATGAATATTAAAAAAAATATATAAATCCAATCATTAACTTATTTTCAAAATAATAAGAAAAATATCTATTAATGTATAAATATTACAATCGTGTTATTATTTTTTTTTTTTATGATAAAATGTGTATATCTACAGCCTTGTACGAGGAAGAGAGCGACACAGAAAGTTAGTATCTACAAATTTATTAACGCACACATATTAGTTAACACCTTTTTTAAACTAAAATTATCACCTTTCATTTTAGTGGATTCCATGGAAAGCCATGGATCAGTTGTGACACATCTTCTGTCACAAGTAAAAATCGGTATGGATTTAACCAAAGTTGCATTGCCTACCTTTATTTTGGAACGTAGATCGCTTCTTGAAATGTATGCAGATTATTTTACTCATCCCGATCAATTTGTAAGGTAAATATGATTTCCCAGAAGATCAATATTATAAAGGTAATTATAAAAGAAAGTGATATTAAGTTATATATAAAAATTATAGCATTGCAGATATGCCTACACCTAGAGAAAGGATGGTACAAGTAGTACGCTGGTATTTATGCAGTTTTCATGCTGGCCGTAGATCTGGCGTAGCTAAGAAACCGTACAATCCTATATTGGGTGAAATTTTTCGATGCCATTGGAATCTTGTTAATGAAAATTGTACAGATGATGTAAATATTGATACGAAGAATGTAACAGAAGGACCGGTTCCATGGTGCAAAGAAAATCAACTGTCATTCATCGCCGAACAAGTTTCTCATCATCCTCCAGGTATATGCATTGTATGATTTATGAATAATTCATAGTCGTACTTATATTTTTTGTACGTTGCAGTGAGTGCTTTTTACGCAGAACATTATGCAAAAAAGATAAGTTTTTCCGCCCACGTTTGGACAAAGAGCAAATTTTTGGGACTCAGTATAGGAGTGCATAATATTGGAAAGGGTTGGGTAAATGTACTAGAACATGGTGAAGAGTATGTTTTAACTTTTCCAAATGGTTATGGCAGATCAATTCTTACTGTTCCCTGGATAGAATTAGGAGGAGTAGCCACTATAAGTTGTGCACAAACTGGGTATCACGCAACAGTAGAATTTTTAACAAAACCTTTTTATGGTGGAAAACGTAATAGAATTACTTGTCATGTTACTCAACCGGCGGATAAAAAACCATTTCTTGTTATAAACGGAGAATGGAATGGTGCTATGGAAGCGAAATGGGTCGATGGAGTAAGTATAGAAAATATTTTACGTGCATTTTGTCTAATCATATATATATATATATTTATTATAATTATGTCGTTTTTATTGTTTTAGAGAGTTGAAACGTTTGATGTTAGAGAACTTCCAATAGAAAAAAAGTTAGTTAAACCGATATGCGAGCAAGAAGAATATGAATCAAGAAAAGTGTGGCGAGAAGTGACAATGGGTTTACGTATTAATGATATGGATAAGGCCACAGCTGCGAAATACGCAATTGAACAAAAACAACGAGATGAAGCCCGTCTACGCAAAGAGAATAATGAAACATGGCAGACAAAAGTAACTTTAATATATACTTCTATATCTTGAAGAATATTATTTACTTTGTGATACCATTTATAAAATGTTCATTTTTTTTTATTCTATAGCTGTTTAAAGAGATCAAAGACAATGGTTGGGCTTATACTGCACCACTATCTGAAAGATTGCATGTTTTTCACAATGAAACAAGTGCAACGTAGATGGTACATGATGCTTTATTACAAAATGAAAATGTAAGTATTGCAGTATAGTATGATGTTTGTGGCCTAACTCTTTAAAAGGCACCTACCTTATTTAGTGACATTAATGTCCAAAATATTATACTATTATGTTATCCAGAATTTATATAATTAGAACAAATAATTAAGACTATTACCTTATTTTAATTGACCTTATAATTTGGGTATATAAGCTTTTATTATACAAACAAAATAGAGGATGCAAGAAATTGAAATTATTTATATTAATTGTAATTAAATATTAGCCTTAAAGATTTATTTTTATAGAACTGTCAATGATATAGATGCATACAGTACACCTCAGTGCTTATACTGTATAATGTACGTAATTAAAAAAAGAATGTAAGAATAATTATAATACATAGGCTATAACTTATTTGCGAATAAAGTTTCATTTATATCTAAAGTTACATATGTATAATTTTAAACAGTCTAAAATAATTGATAAAATAATATATGCTTATGCTGTTTTGAAAATTCTTTTTAAATTTTAATAATTCACATTAAAACAAATAACCAAAGATCATTAAATTTCCAAGATTATTGTAAATGATTATCTTTAATGCATACGAGTCTTAAAAACTGCATGTTTATTATATATTTTATATCATTGTCTATTAATGGTACAACAATTTTCGTAAAAATTTATACGAAACATTGTTTTCATGAAAGTTCTTAATTATAAACTGTATAATTCACAAATTCTTCTATAACTTATACTTGTATGTTGGTTGCATCAAATACATAAAAAATGTTAACAATAAGAAAAAGTAGCAAATCAAAATATATGTTTCTCTTTTATGCTATGGAGATAGTTTTATTAGCATTTACAATATTATTTTTCTTGACGTTCGTAAAATTATACATATATACATATGTAAATCAATAGAAGTTAATAAGATAAAATTACGTACATGCACTTTAATTATATGTATACATTAATGTTATACATATTTTTTTTTCTGTCCTTTTATATTTTCTTGCATCGCATTTAATTTGATAAATAAATAGGCACTTCAAGAAGTAATAAAAATTATAAAAGTATATAATTTACGTTTAATTTTTTAGTGCTGCTATATCTAAAGCAGCGATAATACTTTTAAATAAAATTGGAATATAGTGCCAGAATATAGGAAATTAATACTGTACAATACAGCCTAGTAGCATAGTAGTGGAAATACGTTAAGAAAACTGTAAATTGATGATTCAATAAAATGTTATTAATTTGTTCAAAAAAAAAAAAAAAAAAAATATATATATGCGTGGTTGTTTATACTATATCATGCATAACATGGTACATGAAATTTAAGAAAATAAGTCGTTTGAAAAATGATATATTTTCTTATATACATTTTTTTTTCTTTTTTTTTTTTTAACAATCAAAACAGTTAATCAATTTATTCTAGATTTATATAAGCAACGTAATAATCCTCAATGGTTTTATAATGTTTTGGAAATCGTTTTGTCGATGATAATAAGTAATTAAATCCAGCCTCAATCATAGATAAACTTACTTCATAATTCTTTCCAATAATACTATCATCAGGTAAAATCATTTTGTCTGTTACATATTTGTACAATACTTTAGTAACAGAAGCTTCTTTTAGATTAATCTTGTCACC
>CAJVQX010000039.1:0-24851 GCA_911387935.1 Dolichovespula saxonica
TTCGTGGAAACAGTCGATTATCGAATTATAATATAAACATTTATCGTACAATCTATTGGTCGAATATATATGATAGATTTATATATGAAAATATACGTATAAGTATATACGTGTAATCGCGCATATAAAAATATAAATGTGATATGTAAAATCAATTATTTTTTTTCTTTTTTTTTCTCTTTTTTTTTCTTTTTTTTCAAATAATTCGTTAACCAATCGTAGATGACTACGAATGTTGGAAATGCTTTCAGTGCGGATTTTCCTTTGTTATTCTATACTACGTTAACGGAATTAAAATTCTTAGCCCGTAACGAATAAAAAAAAAAAAAAAAAAAAAAAAAAAAGAAGGAAACTTTGTTTCCACGAACAGTCGTCACTTGCTCGACCTAGCTGTTTTGTTAGTGTGGCGGTTGTGTGTTGTCAATTACACATGGTTATTGTCGGTGAAAAAGTGCATTTTTTCTCCCCGGCATCGATGAATTAAACGAACGCGTGTGTAGTCTTTCCTTCCATACGATAGTATTTTATTAAATTGAATAAATTTTTTTTTTTTCGTTCTTTAGATTATATTTACAATGAAAACATTCCGTTTAATTTACGTGCGTATAATAAAAGATAACGTATAATGGGTTAATTTTATTCGTGTACTTTGCGTGTATTAAATTATTACGTAGGTTTCGTAAAAGTGATAATATTAACGCTTAATAATTATTCGAAGGATATATTTATCATTTATATACATTGTTCGATTGTTTGAATATCATCAAAAAGGTAATGAACATGTTATCGCAAGACTCGGTATCTTTGTCCTTACCTGACACACAAACATAGACGCTGTGACTCTCACGCAGTCTCAGGATTTACCTGTTTCACAAAGAAAACAGTGACCATTGGGGGAGGTTATGTCCAAACAAGCTTCCTTTTAAACCCTTAGGTAAATTTATACACATTTTCTTTTATATATATATATTAAATTTTTCGTGCAATTAATACGATCAATTTTACTTTTTCAACAGAAATGACTAAGGACGAATATACTCTCGGTCGTGCAGAGAGTTGTGACATTTGTGTGAATTCTATAGAATTTAGAGCAAAGTGGGTGAGTGTGATAAGTAAAGTGCATTTTAGGATAATAAGAGAATATATCGGTGAGAACACTGATGATTCGGTAGTGTACCTGGAGGATCTTAGTCATAATGGAACTTTTGTTAATAAGGAAAAAGTTGGAAATCGTAAACGGGTAGTATTAGAAAGTAACGATGTGATATCTCTTGCACAACCTTATTTTGCAGGTAGATAATAATTCATTTTATAATTACAAATGTTTGTACTATATAAATATATATATACACACACGATATATATTATTAATCGACAATGTTATATCTTAGTGTATATATTCATGAGTACGACTGCATTTGAGGGTAATGAATTGCCTATAGAATTAAAGAGCAAATATGCAGTTTCTCGTAAATTGGGTTCAGGCGCCGGCGGAGAAGTAAAAATGGTATTTACAAAGAACGGTTGTAAAAAATTTGCGATGAAAACTATAGTCAAAGCAGCTAGTAACTCGAATGGATATAAGTATCCTTTAAATGATCCAGAAAAAATCATGAATGAAGTTAAGATTTTGAAATCTTTGAGACATGTGAGTTAATGCAATAATATTCTTTTTCTAATAAACGCTTTTATTGTAATTTTTTGAATGAAATTTCATTAATAAGAAAAATCGTGTGTTATAGCCTTGTGTAATTCGTATGGAAGAAATTGTAGATACTCCAAGCACTGTATATATTGTTCTTGAATTAATGGAAGGTGGAGAACTGTTTGAAAGGATAACAAGTAGGGGCAGATTAACGGAAAATCATACCAAACTGTTATTTTATCAAGTTGTATTGGCAGTTCATTATCTTCACGAATGCGGTATCACCCATAGGGACTTAAAGGTTAGTTATTTGATATATGTAAATATGTGTAATAATAATATTCATATATATGTACACACACACACACACACACACATACATATATATATTTTCTCTTTTTTGAAAATCATAGCCTGAAAATATATTATTGGCAAGCAATGCAGATATAACTTTAGCTAAGGTGTCAGACTTTGGTTTGTCGAAATTAGTTGACGCGCAAACCATGATGAAAACATTTTGTGTACACCAATGTACGTAGCACCCGAGATATTGTCAACAGGTGGACGCGGTTCATATACAAACAAAGTACGGCTTGTATATTTTCAACATTTTTATCATCAAATCCCTATCTATAATTGAAATATGTTTTACGTACTTATTAATTGTAGGTAGATATATGGAGTTTAGGTGTAATATTATATGCTTGTTTAAGTGGAGCAGTTCCATTTAACATTATGTGTAAAGAAATTACTTTGCAAGATCAAATAAAAAGAGGACTTTATGGGTTTCCAAGTTCTAGATTTGGACATGTATCGGATAAAGCTATCGATTTGGTAAGAGATTAGTGATCTTTGTTATATTGTATAGGACATATTTAAAAAAAAAAAGATTAGAAAATTAGAAAATTTATATGTATACATTTATACGTAATGATACAGATAAAAGAAAAAAAAAAAAAAAAATAGAATTATATTAAAAAGAAAGGTTTGGTTTTTAGATCAAACGTATGATGACAGTAGACCCTCAGAAACGAATTACCATCAAGCAGGTGTTATTACATCCTTGGCTACAAGATCGTTTTATGCGTAATACTGTACATTCATTAATTAATTATGATAAGGACGAGAACTGTCCTCCTGTAAATTTACTTACAGATGATAGATACAAATATGACACGCACGCAGGTATGTTGAAACGACCAAGAATAGACTTATAAATATTTTGACTAAGTACAGCCTGCTAGCGGGTCTATGATATTATTAGTACAAATAATGAAGAGAGTATTGACTTTTTCATAATAAAATAATTATGTTAATCACGCAAGTAATAGCGTAATACGTTTACCTTTTTTTTATTATCGAATGATTTTGTTGTGATATTTGTATGTTCCTTCTATATATGTATATATAAATAGTAACGGTTTATATAAATATAATGGTGTTTGTATATATAGCGTGTAATCTAAAAAAAAAAAAAAAAAAAAAAAAAAGAAAAAAAAAGAAAAACAAATTTACACGCAACAAATAATGCAATCAAATTTTTTCATTAACAACGTACGTACTTCGTATATCTGTGATTTATTCTGTCTATTTTTGCAATAAGCATTTATCTGTGATTTCTAGGTCATATATTTTATTTCGACTCGTTATCAATGTCAATAGAAAATATGTGTTAAGATTTCGACACAGAAAAAAGACTGTTATTTCTAACATCGTACGTTACCTCCACTTTGCATATATTTTTAATTATTCAAAAGCTCGATCTATACTTTATAGTGATTTTCTTTCATCGCGACGTAGTAATAAAATATTTTGTATCATTTCATTATAAATAATTTAAGCGAAGTTTCACACGATAAAGTACGAACATATGTGACAATAATTTATGTTCTGTTGCGTTACGTGTCTATGTCTGTTTTTACTTTGGTATGGTTGTTGTTATATCAAGTATCCAAAAACAAAAAAAAAAATATATATATATATATATATTATATATATATATATATAATTCAACCTGCAAAAAACATGTGTTAAGCAGCACATTTATAATATATTACCATTTTACAATAAAATTTTTACATGAACCGTTTTTATTTGAGGGTCATCGATATAGAATTATTCATCATTCCTTTCTACAAGTGTAAATGTCTTCTTTGCCAGGACAAGGATTCGGTACTGATGTAATGAGATCCGGTTCCTCTTTACACGTAAGTCCAGCAAGATGCCGTTTTATTTCAGCTATTGCCTTTCCAGGATTTAAACCCTGAAATTTTGAGCTCATAAGTAATTCTCTAAGAGAAATACAGAAATTGATATATATATACATATCAGTATATATATATATATATATATATATATATATATATATATATATATATATATATATATATATACATACATACATACATATATACATACATACATACATACATATATATATACATACATACATATATCTTATATTGTCTATATATATATATAGAGAGAGAGAGAGAGAGAGAGAACTATTTACGTTATTAGATATAATATTTGTGCATACGGTTGTTATATGGACCGTTTATTTTGAAAGTGGTGTGTCCTTTTAAAAAAAAAAAAATTAGATAACGTAATTTATGCTTAATTTAGTGTAAACTTTTTGTTTATAACTCAGTTAGTATTTAATATCTTAAAAAATGCTAATATTTCGTTCGATATAAAATTGAAGCCAATAAAAAAATTGCGTAGCGAATGATCCGCCAACCTTAAATTTTCTCGAAACAACAAAAGATGGACTTGCACCACTTTCAAAATAAACGGTCCACAATAGTTACATATATACCTTCGGACACGTTTTAGTACAATTAAAGATGGTGTGACATCGATAAACCGAGTAAAATCTTTTAGCTTACTAAGCCTCTCTTTGTACGCCAAATCCCGTGAATCCATCAACCATCTGTAAGCCTAATGACGTTTACAGGTATTATTAGAAGAAACGAGAGAAACAAAGGTGGCCCGACTTTACATATTTTCATAGATTAAAAAAAAAGAAAAAAAAATATATATATAAATCGTCAGATTAAAAATTCATTCTTTGCATTAAAGCCGACAAGTCAATCCGATACCTGTAAAGTGCAGCTGGCCCTAAATATTATCCCCCAACCACCAATACGGAGGACAGGAGTACGAAACAGCATCCACAAAGGATGCACTCGTATAATGTATCGATTTTTTTTCTGTCTCTTTGGCTCTGTAAGATTTGTCTTAAACCGAGAAAGTTGTCCTCCCCGGGACGTTTCAAATACGTCTCGGTCGAATGTACTTGATTAAGAAATGTGTCATATCCACGATTAAATCCCGTATCACGTAGTTATGTGGCAATGGATAAATAACAATAGGTTTCGATGAGTGTTCTATTTTTCTGAAAATAATATAACAAATATTTTCAAACCTTATAATAAAATCGTTCAATCAAATCAGGGTTAATCAAAGTGATTTTTATTACGGTTAATTCGGTATATTATTATTATTATTATTATTATTATTATTATTATTATTATTATTATTATTATTATTATTATTATTATTATTACGTGAGGCAAGCCAGATTATTAACACCATTGATATTCATCGAACAACTTCCGCAAATTCCTTCACGGCATGACCTTCGGAAGGATAGAGTAGGATCGAGATCAGCTTTGATAACATGCAGAGCGTCCAATACCATGGTACCGTTACATGTCGTTAAATCCACGGTGTATTGTTGCATATGGGGTTTTACCTTCGGCTTTTCTGGATTCCATCGGTATATTCGAAACGCTTGTAATTTTGCTTTACTTTTATGTTCTACCTTAAACGAGAGAAACGACAAAATTTAACGATCATCGTATCTTAATCGTCTACCACGTTCTCATTCGTCGTATACTTTTCTCGGGGTGGATTTTTTTCTTTTTTTTTTTTTTTTTATTTTTTTTTTAATCTTCTCGCAAGAACGCGCGTGATTTCGAGGGGGGAAAAAATCGCTTTTTGTTATAAAACTTTTATCAACGTACGTCGAAAGTTTTGCATTCCTTGACGGCCGCCTTGTCTTTACCGATTAACACTTCCTTACTCGTCGACGATAAATATCTCAATTGTTGGAAATATATTAAACCGAACGAAATATTGCGTTGCACATTGATATAGCCCTTTTTACAAAATTGGCTGGTTAAAACTACGCCGGTATCGGCAAGGAACATGTCCCTCGATCGATAGGGAGATTGATAGATGGATAGATTGAGAGATCTATACGACTGGATGACGATTTTTCAACCCCCAAAACTTTGATATTTATCCTTTCGAACATTCCGGCATTGAGCAAGGATTACCCCCTAATCTGTCCCCTATTTCTGTCAGAAACAAAATATCGAAAATGAGCGACGATCAGGTACGTAGCTAAAGGGAACAGGGCCCCAGGGCAATCGCGAAAATTGCGTTTCGATCATCACCCTCCCACCCCAACCCACCTCACCCCTCCATCCGCAATCCTCATCCCATTAAACGCTAATTATTTCTACGCGCTCGTCGTCCGATTTCGTCCCTTTCTTTTTTCTATTTCTTTTTTTTTTTTTTTTTGTCGAAATACGATTTTGACCTTGGAAGAGATACACGAAAGAAAGAAACGGCAAATTCAAATTTTTCGAGCCGTCGCCCGACAACGACGGCCATGCAGGGTCAACGTTTCTTTTTATTTATTATTTATTTTTTTATTATTATTATTATTGTTGTTATTTTTTCTTTTTTTCTTTCCTTATCACGACTTCGCTCTCCTCCCGAATTTATTTCTCATCGAGCGTTCTCTCAAAATGAATTTTCCTCGATCAACTAGAGCTATTTTCTCTTACGGCCTTTTTTATTTTTTTTTTATTTATTTATTTATTTATTTATTTTTTTTTTTTTTTATAGATCAGGGCACACGTCCTGTTCGCCCAATCCTATATCTGTCGCTTCTAGCGACAATCTTCACGATTCTCTTAATGCATAAATATCTTCGATATATTTTACGTACTTCCGACAGAGAGAGAGAGAGAGAGAGAGAGAGAGAGAGAGAGAATTTTTATTTTCTTTCTTCTTCTTTAAATCGTCGGAATTTTTTTGAATTCGTTCTCGCTTTTCGATTATTTTCTTTTTTCTTCGTTCGCGTCGTTCACGCACTATGTGCCATCGATTATACGTCAATGGATTGATTCTTCGTAATGAGATATTTAGATCTTTGAAATTATTGAAATACAAAAAAAAAAAAAAAAATAAAAATAAAAATTAATTGATTGATTCTTAATCAATTAATCGTTCTTAAAAATTACTTAAGAAATCATTTCCTGAAGTACTTGACGTCGCAAGTGTACGTATTTTATGTAATTACGCGTTTTTTTTTTTTTTTTTTTTTAACGAGTATCGCGTAAAATTTACGAACGTGTTGAAAATGATTTTGTTCAACTTGAAAATACATATTTCAATTTGATTCAAATATGGACGTCACAGATTTAAATCATAATTATTCTCTGTCGTTGGATAACATTGGAATCTTAGGTATTTCAATTTTTTTTTTTTTTTTTTTTTTTTTTATCAAACACGATTAAAAATATCACAAGTATGTAGTACACACGTATTACAATATGTGTGTATATTCGTACGTATCACAATACGTATGTATATTCGTTTACCTTAAAAAAAGTAAAAAATAAAAAATAAAAGTGATCTTAATTTGAATATAAAATGATAACGCTTGGCGTTCAAGTCCGTCATTGAACGTAATTTTCAACCTCTCACTTTTCTTTTACAATCAGAAGGTGATCTCGTTACGTAAATAATAATAAACATCTTATATACACACATAATATATTTACAACTCCGATATATTGTCAATCGTAATTGTGATCAATTCGTTCGCGAGTCTTTTCAAGGGAAACAAAAAAGAAGAAAGATCCGACGTGATCTTTTTTTGCCCCCTCTCACCCTCCCCCCTCATCAGGAACATCTTGATAACCTTCGATTTGTTCTTCGCGCCACATTTTTCAACGTCGTTCTTCTTGTAACATTTTCTTCGAAAACAAATACGCGAGTAAGTAAGTAAATGCACGACAAAGAAGAATTAACTTATGCGATTGTAATACTACTATAATTTAATAATATTTATATACGTAAGTATGTTCGATGCGATAACGCTATAATGATAAGAAAATCGAAATGATTTATTACAATGGATCGTCGATCGTTCGATCAATTTTCGAATCAGTTATTATTATTATTTATTATTTATTATTTATTATTTATTATTTATTATCTGTCACTTATTATTTATTATAATCATCATAATTGTATATCAATATTTACATTATTATTATTATTATTATTATTATTATTATTAATATTGTTCTCTTCGTTGTCAGTGAAGAAAATATGAGGCACAAACAATTTTACAAAAGGTCAAACGTGTTATCGTTGTACGTATGCGAGAGGTTAATAAAAATTAATTCCCGCGAAGAGTTCAACGAAATACATCACGTTCTTCTTAAGTTCGAAAATAATTCGTCTTTTAAAAGGGAGCTATGTTAAATTGAAAAACACAACGAGAGAGAGAGAGAGAGAGAGAGTACTTCTGTTTGTAGAAACTAAAATACCCACGTGTATGGCGGGAGAACGATAGATCGAAAAACTTATTGCTTTAGACACCTGTTGTGTTAATTTTATTTGTACACTTAAGAGTTCACGTTGAGATAAGAAAAAAAAAAAAAATAATAATAATTACGCGTTCATTTCTTTTCTTTCTTCTTTTTCTCTTATACTATAAATTCGTGTGTCGAGTAAGGAATTTCTTATTTACAATACTTTACATGGAGGCTATTTTTCGTAATTAGATTCGGAGCTTCAATATTTTTCACGACGATTTAATCGTGCTTTGTGAATGTTCGATCGGGAAACAATACGTTTGTGAGTTTTTTTTTTTTTTTTTTTTTTTCCTTTTTCTTTTTCTTTTAGAAATGGCAGAGCAAATCGTCTTGGTCATAGGTAATGGTGGTAGAGAACACGCTATTTCTTGGAAGTTATCTCAATCTCCACACGTAAGGCTAAATCATTATTTTACATTGATCGATATATTTATATACGCGTAAGTGTTTTAAATATATATATATATATATATATTTTTTTTTTTCTTGTCACTGTTTACAGATAAAGAAGATATTTGTTGCTCCTGGTAACAGCGGTATTGCTTCGGTGGACAAAGTTTCTTTGGCAAATATTAATGTTAAGGATTATAAAGTACGCTGTGACAAGCGCGTGAATATTCTTTATTATCTACGTTTCAAATAGTTTCTTGTTATAACGGATTTGTTCGATAGGAAGTAGCGGGATGGAGCAAAGAAAAGGGATAAGCGTTGTCATCGTTGGTCCGGAAGAATATCTTGCTAAAGGTTTGGCAAATGAATTGCAAAATGTAGGGATACATTGTTTTGGTCCTCAAAGGGAGGCAGCTAAAATAGAAGCCGACAAAGATTGGGCTAAACAATTTATGGATCGTTATAATATTCCGACTGCCAAATGGAAAGGATTTACAAAAGCTGAGGAAGCAAAAGAATTGTTAAAAAGTGAGACGGAAGTAGAAACGAATATATGTTCCTAATGAAATATTTTAACGCAAATTCGAAATCTTTATTTTAGTGCCTCGTTTCGAGCTCTTGTGATAAAAGCTTCGGGTTTGGCAGCTGGTAAAGGTGTTATTGTAGCCAAAATGTGGAGGAAGCGTGTCTAGCGATTGATCAAATGTTAATCGATAAAAAGTTTGGTTCTGCTGGTGAAAATATTGTTGTAGAGGAACTTTTAGAGGGTGAAGAAGTATCGGTACTTGCATTCACAGACGGTACAGTATATAAAAATAAAAATTTTTTTGGAATGTTGAAATATCCATCGTATAATCTTCAATATTATTTAGGAAAGACGATAATTCCTATGATGCCATCGCAAGATCACAAAAGGATATTTGACGGAGATACTGGTCCGAATACCGGTGGAATGGGTGCTTATTGTCCATGTTCTTTGTTGAATGAAAGAGATTATGAATAGTCAAATTAAATATTCTTCAGCAATCTATCAATGGACTCAGAAAAGAAATATACCGTTTGTTGGTAAATAATTGTAATAACACATTCAAACGAAGCATATACATATTAAAATAATTTTATTTTATTATTTATTGTAGGAGTCTTATATGCTGGTTTAATGATAACTAACGAGGGTCCTAAGGTCCTAGAATTTAATTGTAGATTTGGTGATCCCGAAACACAAGTGATATTGCCATTATTAAAGTCTGATCTGTTTACAATCGTTAAGGTGAATTTTGTCTTTAGTTATATAAGATTAATTATTATGACAACGATAAGAAATATTTATATAAAATTGTCTCGTTAAGGCTTGCTGTGATGGTACCTTAGATCAAATTCAAATTGAGTGGTACGAAGGTGTATTCGCTGCCGGTGTTATCTTAGCCTCTCGTGGATATCCAGCTTTATCTTCCAAAGGTCAAATAATAACAGGAGTTGACAGTGTAATATCTAAAAAAGATTATTTTATTTTCCACAGTGGCACTGATATATCTTCTCAAGGAAAATTATTAACAAACGGTGGGATAATTTGTAAATAGTTAATAATTTTTTTTATATGCGATACTAAACTAAAATATTTTTCTCAATTATATTTTCAGGCGGAAGGGTCCTTATTGTTGTTAATATTGCACGTTCGCTGGCATTGGCAGCAGCTAGGGCTACTCAAGCCGCCAAGGAAATATCATTCGATGGAAACAGTTTAGAATGGACATAGGACATAAGGGTATCGCCAGGTCTGTATTATATATTTTTTTTTCTTTTTTTGTACGGTTACAAGAAGATTCCTTGACGATAAAAATCATTACAGATCAATTCTTCGTTATGGCGAGTTAACGTATAAAAATAGCGGTGTCGATATCGAGGCTGGTGATTCTTTGGTATCTGCCATTAAACCTGCATCGTGTTCTACCATACGTTCTGGTACATTGGGATCTATCGGTGGTTTCGGTGGTATATTTGATGTCAAAGCTGCAGGTTATAAAGATCCTCTCTTAGTTTCTGGTACTGACGGAGTCGGTACAAAATTAAAAGTGAGTACACATTATAGGATACAAATCATACAATACAATGGCACATTAATTATTAGATTAAACATTATATTATCTTATTAGGTTGCATTTGAATGCAATAAACATGATACGGTAGGAATAGATCTGGTGGCAATGTGTGTCAATGATGTACTTGCACACGGAGCAGAACCATTATTTGTCCTTGATTATTTTGCTTGCGGTAAACTTGACGTTAATGTAGCCGCCACTGTTATAAACGGTGTATCGGAAGGATGTAAAAGAGCTGGGTGTTCTTTGGTAAATATATATTATATATAGAATATATTTGGCCGATCAAAATGAGTAATGTCGAAATTTTATACGGGCCTTACTTATAGACCAATGTAATATAATTGAATTTTGTTGAAAAAAAAAAAAAAAAAAAGAAAAAAATTGATATTTATCATATCGAATGTTATTGCGTTTCTAGATTGGCGGGGAGACCGCAGAAATGCCAGATATGTATTCAAATGGAGAATATGATCTGGCAGGATTTGCAGTAGGAGCAGTTGAAAAAAATAATTTATTGCCGTGCATTGATAGGATTACAGAAAAAGATATCGTCATCGGTCTTCCATCGAGTGGTTTACACAGTAACGGTTTCAGTTTGGTGCGAAGGTTCTAAAATAGGAAATGTAAAATACACGGACATTGCTCCATTTTCTGAAAGAGGAAGAACCATTGGTATTCATTTGATAAGATTAAATTATTTGAGATTTATTAATATGATTTGAAATTTGTTTAATAAATTCGTAAATGTATTTACGTACACATCATTTTACATTAATTGATTACAGGCGAGGAACTTTTGGAACCGACTAAATTTATGTTAAGGGTGTCATTCCTGCTTTAAAGTCAAATTTGGTAAAGGGCTTAGCACACATTACTGGTGGAGTTTAATAGAAAATATACCAAGGATTTTGCCTAAAGACGTTCAAGTTAATTTAGACGCATCTAAATGGAAAATATTACCCATCTTTGGATGGCTTGCCGCAGTTGGTAAGAGATCAAGTATATTACATTAGAAATTAAATAACATTTTTTTTTTTTTTTTTTTTTTTTTTTTTTTTTTTCAAGTCATTAGATCTTTTCCTCTTATAATTTTTATAGGTAATATCAGCCAACGTGAAATGTTGAGAACTTTCAATTGTGGCATTGGCGCCGTTTTAATCTGCGCAGAGAAAGACAAAGATGAAGTATTACAAATGTTGATAGAAGAGAGTCCGACAGTTATAGGAACAGTTAATTCTCGTTACAGTGAGTTGATTGTTTGAATTTAAATACCGTCCCATTTTTTACAGTACTTACAAACAACGTATCCCAATTTCATAGACGATCAATTAAACGTTGAAGTCCAAAACTTTGATAAATCGATCGAAATAGATATGAGAAAGTATGTGCCAAATATTGTATCGAAATTGGCAACACCGCTTAAAAGAGTGGGTGTTTTAATTTCTGGCAGCGGAACTAATCTTCAATCATTAATCAACGCTACAAAGGATCCAACGCAACACATCGGCGCGGAAATAGTTTTAGTAATATCCAATAAACCGGATGTCGAAGGATTGAAAAGAGCAGAAAGAGCAGGCATCAAAACGGTTGTAGGTAGAAATTGAAATTGATATATTATTATTCGTATGATCAATATATTTCAATGTTAAACGTATCCTGTACGTAACACTTCTATGAAATTTTTTATTACTTTTAAATTTAGATTATTCAACATAATCTGTATGCAAGTCGAGAGGCTTTGATTCAGCAATGACCGTAGAACTTGACGCAGCAGGAGTGGATATCGTATGTCTTGCTGGTTTTATGAGAATTTTATCTGCACAATTTGTAAACAGATGGAAAGGTGCATTAATCAATGTACATCCTTCTTTGTTACCTTCCTTCAAAGGGGCACAAGCGCATAAAGACGTTTTAGCAGCCGGCGTACGCATTTCAGGATGCACCGTTCATTTTGTTGCGGTAACAGTCGTTGATATATTCATTAATAATATATAATTAATTGTTTTTAATAATTTTACTATATTATTTATACATAATATTTATACATTGTATTTATATACAGTGAATAATCATATAGTTATGGTACTAAGAAAATATATGTTACGTATAATTATTTTACATTATTTACCATAGGTTGATATTGATTCTGGAGCTATTATAGAACAAGAGTCGGTACCTGTTTTACCAAATGATACCGAAAATATACTTCAAGAACGTGTCAAAGAGGTAGAGCATAAGGTCTTTCCCCGTGCATTAAAACATTTAGCCACGGGACGTATACAATTAAAGGATGATGGTAAAATCCAGTGGAACTATTGAGCCATATGTACAGATCTTATAGTTTTTATGAATAAATATAAAATTTAGACACTTTTCATATTTACAACGTAAGAAATTATTTTCTCAATTTTTTTTTTTTTTTTTTTTTTTCATAGGTTTATATAAACTATACAAGTAGATATACACTTTGTTCATTTTTTTTTTTTTTAATAACTAGCTAAATATAGTTTATTAAATAGTTTATCCTCAAGTGATTTTTTTTTTGAAGATCGTTTGAAACAAGTTAAAAACGTCAAGATTATTATCGCTGTTATAAGTATTGTTTATATCTTTTTTTGTTGATTTTTGTTTCATTGATTTAACCGGTTCTTTGGATAATACTTGTTCCGCAAGAGTTTCTATATTAACCTGAAGCATTTGTTTTTGAAGTATAGGTACCAGTAAATTATATTTATCAATTTTGTTGTTTAAATTTTTAATGAAAGGTTTTAAATTTTCGATAGTATTTTTCCAACTTTTTCTTTCTTCTAAATTCAATGGAATTAAACCTAATTCGTTGCGCGCTTCTGTTAATAATTTTGTTAATTCCTCTTTTTCTTCTCTGATTTCCTTTGAAAGCTGTATCCATTCTGGAGTGAATCCGTTTTCTATCAATACCTATGATACGATTAAAATTAGTTTTATTCTTGTTATATCATAATATTATGTATAATATTACTTATAAAAGTTATCAAACATTGCGTTTAAAAAATTCTACTCCAATACCTGATTTAATTTGTGCGTAGTGAAATCAACATATGGGTTTTGTCTGTTGATATTTTTTAAGGGTTTGCCAATGCCTGGAAGATCGCTAAATTCACCTTTATTCATTGCCTCTTGAATCAAATCTTCTACCAAACGATCCATACCATAGCGCGTCTTAATGTCTTGAGCACGTTTCTTATCCATTCCAATTAACGTATTACGTTCTTCTGCTTGTAATTTTTTTAATCTATGTTCCATAACATTTTCAACAGCTTTTTGCGCTCTTTCAATAGTGTGTAACTTTTGTCGTTTACTTGGTGTTCCTATACCAATATCGTAGTTTAGATAATGGCGATGTTGTGGTGCCGTATGCTTGAAACAAAAATACAAATATATACAGACATACATCCATTATACACATTTAAGGATATAAAAATAAAAGATATAATATAAATAATAATATTAATAAATGAAAACCTTAATGTCAAACTCTTCGACATCTGGTAATAATTGAGAATTATTGTTTTTCAAATCATTGCGTAGCTTTCGTATTTCTCTATACGCACTTTCGACCTAAACAAAATATTAAATATTATTGTGACATATGTTTTTTTGGTCGATGAAATGAATCGACAACATATTTGAAATATTCTTCTTACTTCTGCAAATCTGACTGCATCAGCTTCTGATGCTCCGCTGTCCGGATGGAACTGTTTGGCTAGATGTATAAAGGCAAGCCTAAGCGTTTCATCTTCGCAATCTTCATTTACTCCAAGTGTTTGATACAGTTGCTAAAGAAATATCTATATTACGTAGATTGTAAACTTATAAAGTAAATACACTTCATTAGTGCAATGATGTTTCACCTTCACAGATTTTGCTGAAGTACGATGTTTCAAACGTTTTAGAAAAAGCATGTCTGTGAAAGATACACGAGCAAATTGTTTACTCCCATTCAAGCATGTACAATTGAATGTTAACATATTTTTAATTAACCAGTAGTTATTATAAACATAAACTAATGGATAGATGTATCAATAGGGATAATCATTGAGTTATGAGTTATTATATAATCATTATTTAAGATTATAACCTATACACGTAACTCTTAGAATTTACGTGAACATTTACTACCAGTTGTGAGTATGTTCTCTTTCATTCTTTCTTTTGGTAATGAAAAATAATGAAGAATTATATATTAACCACGCTAGTCGATTGGAATGAGTTTCCGAATGTTCGTTTCAGTTTCTTATTGGTTAAACTGAATTTACTCGAGCACCTGATTGGTGTTTGTTTCTCATGTGTTCTGAAATTACAGGGACGCTATACACATTTGAAATATTTGAATTAAGCGGCGCCATTTTGTACCAACGGTTTGTCTGTAACAATGGTGTTATGTAGAATATTATAACATATAATATGATAATATTTTACAATATTTACAATTTCAAACTTATATTATCAATGTAAAATAATATACAGTTTGTAAAGTATAATACTTACTTTTCTGAGAACTTCAATAGTTGTTGTAATATTATCACCGAGATATTAACGCGCGGTTTCAATTGAATTTGAAAAGTTCTTAATTGTGTTTACTTGAATTAGTTTATAATTCGTGTTATCTGTGATTGATTGAAATACTTTTTAATGAACATACGATTACAACAAGAATAGTGCGCACTATAAAATGAAATGTTTATAAAAGTATATTGTTTATAATTAATGTTGTTAGTTAACCTCAAATAATCAATGTGTGCATTATATTTTTCAAAATATTGACTATGCTATAATAAGTACTTAGAATGGCTGATAAAATACAGAATAGAGATAATGCTTCCGATGAGATGGAAGTAGATTTTGTAAATAATGAACTTAATAACGATGAAGATGGGGGTATAAGAATAGATGACGATATTTACATTCCACCACCGCCAAAAAAGATTGATGATTTAAATGTAAATGGATCTAGGCTGATGATAACAAAAATAGTTAATGAAAACTTTAAAAGTTATTCTGGCAAGCAAGTTATTGGCCCTTTTCATAAGGTATATATAGTTATCAAATTTAATTAATCTTTATTTAGAATGTATGTATATATATATATGCTTTTTTATTATGTATCTTTTAGTGTTTTTCTGCAATTGTGGGACCAAATGGAAGTGGTAAAAGCAATATAATCGATTCAATGCTTTTTGTTTTTGGTTATAAAGCAAGTAAGATACGTTCAAAGAAGATATCAGTTTTGATACACAATTCGAATCAACATAACAACTGTAAAAGTTGCACCGTTTCTATATTTTCATAGTATAATCGATAAGGTAAATTAAAAGTAAAAAATCGTTCTACTGTATACAAGATTTTATTTGTATAAAAAAAAAAAAAAAAAAGAAAAAACTATATGAAAAAAGAAAAAAAGAAATTTTTATATTATAGGAGGGTGATGATTATGATGTTGTACCAAATAGTGAATTTGTAATATCTAGAACAGCATTTAAGGATAATACATCATATTATGAATTAAACAATAAGAGAGTATTATTTAAGGAGATATCTAAACTTTTGAGATCTTATGGTGTTGATTTAGATCACAATCGGTTTCTGATATTACAGGTACGAATGATAAAAATATAATTCATTATTCAAAATCTGAAGATCTAATAAAATTTTTTAATAGGGTGAAGTAGAGCAGATAGCAATGATGAAACCAAAAACTTTAAATGACAATGAAACTGGTATGTTAGAATTTCTTGAAGATATTATTGGTACTGTACGTTTCAAGGAACCTCTCGAAAAATTGTTCGAGAAGATTGAATTATTGACGGAATGTAGAATAGAAAAAATGAATCGTCTTCGAATTGTTGAAAAGGAAAAGGCAGCTTTACAAGAACCTATGCAGGATGCAGTTAATTATTTGAGAATGGAGAATGGTATAATAAAATTACGATACCAGTTGTATCATTGCAAACGGTGAGTTATAGTATTATATTACTTTGCCTTAATAAATTATAACATTGTATTTAGAGGTACTATGATAAATTATTTTATTTCATTTAAATTCGTATCGATAATTTCAAGTTTGTTATAAATCAGTGCTAGGACAGTGAAGGAAATTACTTTACAAGAAGAAAAAACGAACGAAGTGGATAAAGATATTCAAGATCTTTTGAATGAAATGCAAATTGTTCTTCGGGAAAAGGAAGAGAAACAAAAGGTACTCAATGAAAAGAGTAAAAAGTGGAATGCATTACAGTCCAATAAAAATAATATCGATGCACAATTTGAACAAATAAGAAAGAAGGATGAATATTTGTATGCCGAGATGATCGAGACAAACAAAAGAAGAAAAGAGAACATTGCATCGGTGAAAACGGTAAGTTTCAATCGTAAAATTAATGATTTCCCTTGGGTGTATATTTTTATAAGAAGTTCATTTTTTTTTTTTTTTTTTTTTTAATGATCATAGGAAAAAAATAAATTAGAAGAGTTGCAAGCATTACCTAAAAAAAATACAAGCCTGATCGAGGAGTACGAAGAACACGTAATGAAGAACGTAAAACTTAGAGAAAAGGAGGAGGCCGCGTTGGTTACTTTAATGAGCGGTTTACGGGAACAAACAGAACCATTGCTCAACGAACGATCTGAATTAGAGAAAAACTTAATATCTCTTAGGAAAGACGTGGACGAAGCTAAGGGTACATTTGACATCGAAAATTCTAAATTACAATTATACACATCTATCGAGCAAACGGAGAGAGAAAAATTGAATAACATAAAGGAAAGTTTGGAAACTACGGTCAATAAGATAAAGCAAAGAACCGAACAACTCGATTCGTTGAATAAAAAGATACCGGCTACTCAGAAAAGCTTGGACCAAGCGAAAAGTGAGTTTCAACAGGTGAAGGATCGTGAGATTCAAATGACATCGAAGCTAAAGAATTTGAGAATTTCTTACGAAGAAAAAAGGTCCGCCATGCAGGCTAGTAATTCGAGGAATAAAGTTTTGAATTCGCTTATGATTGAAAAAAGGGAAGGAAGGATTCCTGGTATTTATGGTAGATTGGTATGTTTTATACTTACACGCGATATTTATTTATGGAACGTTAACGTTTAGAGAAAATCTGAATCGTTCGTAATTATTTTCTTAATATATTTTTTCTTATTTTTTTTTTCTTTCTTTTTTTTCTTTGGTGCAATCGAAGCCACTCAATATGATTATAATGATTTTGTGATATAGGGTGATCTCGGTGCAATAGATGCTAAGTACGATGTAGCAATTTCAACGGCTTGCGGTCCATTGGACAACATAATAGTCGATACAGTTGGCACCGCACAAGCTTGCATTACTTTTCTTCGTCAAAATGATATTGGACGTGCAACGTTTATACCATTAGAGAAGCAACAACGTTATTTGTCGAAGTGCAAACAAAGGATACAGACGCCAGAGAACGTTCCCAGACTTTTCGATTTGATACGCGTCGAGGACGAGGACGTATTGCCGGCATTTTATTACAGCTTACAAGATACCTTGGCAGCGGATAATTTAGATCAAGCTACGCGAATCGCTTATGGACAAAAACGTTACAGGGTGGTCACATTGAAAGGAGAACTGATCGAGATGTCGGGTACAATGAGCGGTGGTGGACGAACCGTATTCAGGGGTCGTATGGGTCAAAAGGTGATTAGAAACGAGCCTTCCGTTGCCGACATCGATAAATTGCAAGGGAATCTTGATCAAGTGTACAAGGAATGTAACGATTTAAGAGGGAAACAACAAACATTGGAAAATCAAATGCAAAGCCTTACGAATTCGTTGAAGGATATGATGGTCGATAGAAACAAATATAACATCGAGATACAAACGTTAAAGGAACAAAAATCTTTGTTGGACGTGCAGCTGAAGAATCAGAGGAAAAAAGTTACGGAATCCATATGCGATCCGAAGGAGGTACAAAGGTTAAAGAAGGTCGTCGACTCTGCCAAAATCAAATTGGACATAGTTCAAGAAAAGTCAACCGTCGTCGAAAACGAAGTTTCCGATATAAACGCCAAGATCGAGAAGATATCTGGCGGGCGAGTTAAGGAGCAACAACAAAAGATATCGAGCTTGAACAAACAGATAGACAAAACTAAAGCTGAGATATACAAATTGCAAGTGGCTATTACAACGGCCGAACGTAATTACAAGAAGGTGGAACAACGTATAAAAACGCTCGAGAACGGTTTAGTCGCGGCGGAAGGTAAGCTCCGTGAAATGAAAGAGGAGAAAAATGATTTGGAGGAGAGGGGCAAAGTATTGATGGACGAATTGGACGTGGTTAACGCGGCATTGGTCGAACGAGACGAGGCTACTGCCACGATGAAGGACGATTTGGAGGGATTGAAATTACGCGAGAATAAAATGAAAGCCGTTAAAATAGATTTGGATCAGAAGTACGAGGAATCTAAGAGAACGTTGGACGGTATCAAGGAAAAATTGCCGGATTATAACAGGAAAATAGAATCCTTGAAACTTCACACCATTCCGGGCGAACAACCCGGCTCGTTGAAGGAATTGACCGAGGACGAAGTGAACGAATTGAACGAGAAGACCGTCGCGGAGAAATTGACGAAGGCTGTACAATATTTACCGAAGGATACGCCTAACATGCAAATTATAGCCGATTACGAGGAAAAGGATAAACTTTATTTACAACGCGTGACGGATCTCGAGGCGATAACAACCGAGAGAAATAATTTGAGGGACGTTTACGAAAACGCTCGTCGCCAAAGGATGAACGAATTTCTCGCAGGCTTTACGTTGATAACGAGCAAACTTAAGGAAATGTATCAAATGATAACATTGGGCGGTGACGCCGAACTCGAATTGGTCGACTCCTTGGATCCGTTTAGCGAGGGTATAGTTTTCAGTGTTAGGCCGCCAAAGAAATCATGGAAGAATATTAGCAATCTAAGTGGGGGTGAAAAAACCCTGAGCTCTTTGGCCTTGGTATTCGCGTTGCATCATTACAAACCCACCCCTTTGTATTTCATGGACGAAATAGACGCCGCGTTGGATTTCAAAAATGTATCCATCGTTGGGCATTACATCAAAGAGAGAACGAAGAACGCACAATTTATAATAATATCGCTTCGATCCAATATGTTCGAACTCGCCGATTATCTCGTTGGTATATACAAGACTTACAATTGTACGAAGAGCGTAACTGTTAATCTGGCGAAGTATTATGTTAATCATGGGATTACACCTCCGACGCAGGTGACCCTATCCAGAAATCCTTACACCCAAACGCAAACGTCCATGCAAATTACGTCTACGCAATCTACGTCGAAAAATGGCGCTCAAGACGAGCCAACGAACGTGGATCAAGTTCCTCGTTCAAACGGAACGGATTTAAATATCGCCTTAGGGTAAGATCGAAAGTGATTTTATTTTATGGCGTGTGCGCTTGTTCGTTCTTCTTTTTTTTTTTTTTTTTTTTTTTTGTATAACTCATGAACGTATTTAATCGACGTTTTCAGATTACCAAATTTGAGCCTTTGCGAAACTCCAAAGAAATCTGATAATTCCAGGGAGAATGTCAATAATAATGGGAAAAGTGGAAACAAAGAACCTTTAAGGAAGAAAAGAAGAATATAATATTGTTTAATAATGTTATCATTAAGACGTAGGTATGTTTCGATATGAGGAGGGGAGGGCATACCTTATGTAAAGAAAGGTCAATCGTGTGCAATGCGAAGAAATAATTATTTGAACGGAATGTATTGTTTCGCCAAAACACATTTAATAATGCCTCGTAATATTTTCTCAATCTCGTTAATATTGATTATTATCTATAAATAAATATATACGTATACATATACATATATATATATATATATATTTATTATCAATGACATTGGGGGCAAAGATCACGGAAAAGATGTTTTTTCTTTTCTTTTCTTTTTTCCAAACAACATACATTTTTAATGACATTTATAAATATGCATTGGATTATTTCACTTCATTAATAATTATCATATATACATAAATTATGTCGTTTGATTTATCCAAAGACCATTGGTGTCCTATAGAAAATTGGCAAAACATTGCAAGGATTATATTTATTACCGTAACGTAATGATCATTTTTGTTTTGTACGCTTTGTGTATTTGTAAAATAGTCGACGAGAATACAGTGCACTTTTACAATTGTACAAATATATGAGATATGAATTTAAATACTGAGGTGAAAGTATCTCACCTATGGTAATATAACGAATGATTACTTTAACGAGAACATTAAAAAATATACGTATCTATATAAATGTCGATTTATGTTTAGAAAGAAAAAATAAAAAAGGCAATATTGAGTTAAGGTGAATAATCACATGAAAAAAAGAAGAAATATTGTATTGTAATGTACAAATTGGTCTAGTTTATAATTATTTCCGTACAAAATGATATATATATATATATATATATATATATATATATATATATATATATATATATATATTTATATCATTTTATTAAAATGAAGAATATTCTTATATACTTATAAAACTAAATACACATACTTATTATTCTTACTAATATAGTTGTGTACTTTTATATGTCCTCTTTAAAAAAAAAAAAAAAGAAAAAAAAAAAAGAAAAAGTTACGAGAAATAATGTGTAATACGGTATTATGAGAGAAACGTTAATGATGTAATCACCCATATAGAGTAATCGTTTCTAAGGATTAATAAAATTTACGGGATATTAGACATATTCGTTGTAAATAGTACGCGAGATAAGATATACTTTAAAAAGATTTGTTTCTTTTATTCGAGCAAATCAGAAACGCAGAAAGGAGTTATCAACAAAAAGAACACGTGGTGAATATCGCTGTATTGGTAACGTGCCGTATATTAAATTATTAGATGGTTCTTGTGTTGATTAGACAAAAACGTATTATTTCGTTGGTATCTTCTTGCATTTGGTATCAAAAAAAAAATTTTTATATACATACATGCATATATATGTTGTTATTAAATCATTAGATTGTCTTTGTGTTGATTAGGCAAAAACGTATTATTTCGTTGGTATCTTCTTGCATTTGGTATAAAAAAAAATTTTTATATATATACATACATACATACACACACACACACACATACATATATATATATATATATATATATATATATATATATATATATATATATATATATTGTTATTAAATTATTAGATGGTTTTGTGTTGATTAGACAAAAACGTATTATTTCGTTGGTATCTTCTTGCATTTGGTATCAAAAAAAAATTTTTATGTATATACATACATACATACATATATGTATATATATATATATATATATATATATATATATATATATGTTGTTATTAACTTATTAGATGGTCTTTGTGTTGATTAGACAAAAACGTATTATTTCGTTGGTATCTTCTTGCATTTGGTGTCAACAAAGAATTTATATGTGTGTGTGTGTGTGTGTGTTGTATGTGTGAGAACGTGTAAATACGTAAATAAAAGTCGTCGTTAGCTCGCGTTTAGTCGCATTCCACCAAGTTTTGTATATAGAAATCGTTACGATTAGTCCCCCAAGAGGAGAGAGAGAATCAAAGGAAAAATAGAGGAGGGGCGTGGTGTCCGCAAATCGGTGGGGAACTCAATATAAGTATGTATGTTCGTACGAACGATTAAACATTTTTACAACGTTGTGTTCACGGAGAAGCTAAAATGACAGCTACCGAAGAGTATGGTGGTAGTGACGATGCAACGAGGAAGGCGTCGCCAGGTAGACTTTTTTTTTTTTTTTTTCATCGTCGTTGTCAGTTTTGTCATCGCCATCGTCATTATTATTATTAATAATTCCGTACGATTGGGATGTACGTTGAAAATGATTTATTGGTAAATTGGATCTTCCTCTCTCCTTCTCTCATCGGTGCGTTTCGTCAAATTAAAAATTTTAATAACACGGTTAGAGTCATTATTATCATGAACATTGTGATTCATTGAGAAAATATTTGGGAGTGTATCGTTGTCGAGCCACTCTCACCTTAACGCTCCTTGGCTATGCTGATACAGCGCTTTTTGTAAATTATATTATTATTTTAGTAATTTTCAATTTTCACATTAATTTTCGTTATCTTACTTCCTTTTTTTCTTTTTTTTTTTTACGTCGTTTCTCGAATCGTCGAAGAAATTCTTGCTTCAAAATGGATTTTGCAAGTTACCCTGAAATAATAAACAACGTGCGTTCTGTTTTGTTTGAAACGAATTAGTTTTTTTTTTTTCTTTATTCGGACTCGAGAGAGAGAGAGAGAGAGAGAGAGAGAGAGATTTTTTTTTTTTAATTTACCAGAAAAGTCAACGCGTTCGTTATCGCAAGTTGACATATAATTTTTCGAAAATTGAGATAATATTTTAATTGAAAGATGCGAGATAACGCGGAGGAGATTTTTTCTTTTTTTGACTTTTACGAGTGCCTTATTGCGTTCTCATTTCAAAATGTTTATATCAAATTTACCACCCTTTTTTATCTTATTATAATCATAACAGTGTTTATTGGTAGATAAGTTATATTGAAATGCCTCTTAAATACGCGAAAGAAAGATATATCATTTTTACTTGATTTGTTTGTACTGTCGATAAATTCTTATCTTCTATCTCAAGATGATGGTATTGAATATATACGTTATATAAAATTAGATTATATTATGAATAAATGCGTGAATAAATCAAATGTCAACAATTAATAGAGAATGATTACGCGCGTTAAATTTTAAATATCAAAATGATCTTGACATAATAAGTCTTTTACGTTTTTTTTTTTTTTTTCAATTGATCGGAATTAAGGATCAAGATGGAACATTACTTTCATTTATTGAACATATTTGTGTTTGTGTGTTTTATATATACATATATATATGTGTGTGTGTGTGTGTGTGTGTCATACATATATACATATATACATGTTCTAAATATGTGTATATATATATATATATATCAGGTAAACTGGGGATCAGACATTTACAAGTCCTTCTACTTTTCTTCGCCATGGTCATTGGATATTTTCTTAGAGTGGGAATATCAGTGGCTGTTGTTGCAATGTCAAACTCTACTACGGCAAATCCAGAGATCGAAGTAAGTCTATCTTATATTACACAATGTTTATTAACGTTCAACATCGAAAGATCAAACGGAAGTGTTACCTTATTTAAATCAATTCTATTAACGTGCAATTATCCAAGTATAAAATAAACAATTTAAAAGATTTTGCAATAAATATTTGCAATATATATACACACACACACACACACACACACATATATATATATATTCGTATTACGTACTAAAATGAATATTTGTAATTTTTCAATAACAATGATTTATTTAAAAGATTCTGTTACGTTTCGTAAACAATCAGATCGAACAACTTTCTTAATTTTTAGGATTATGGATGGACGTCATCGCAAAGGTCATCGGTCCTTAGCTCGTTTTTCTGGGGTTACACGATAATACAGATGCCATCGGGATATTTAATCACCATTTGGAGTACTCAAAAGGTCCTATGTTTGGGGATGTTCACTTGCGGTCTATTTAGTTTATTGACGCACCTTGCTGCTCATTATGGCGGCATCATAGCTGTATACGTTTGCAGGGTAGGCATGGGTCTAAGTCAAGGTTGCCTCTTACCTTCCATACACACCCTTCTCTCGAAATGGGTGCCGCCCTCAGAAAGGGCAAGACTTGGTGAGAACCGTTTGATACGCGAAATAGAACGAACGAAAGTACTGGCAAAAAATGGCGCGAAAAAAAAATAATAAAAAAAAAAAAAAAAAAAAAAGAAAAAAATAAAAACCGCGAAGGACGGACAATACACGTTCCTTATATTCCTCTCTTTACATATTCTTTTACTATTAGTTTCATTATCTCTCTATTCAACTATATCGTTTTTTTTTTTTTTTCAAGGTACCTTCACATACGCAGGAGCACAGTTTGGTACAGTTATCGCCCTTCCGTTTAGT
>CAJVQX010000040.1:0-27793 GCA_911387935.1 Dolichovespula saxonica
TTAATACCTTCGTATGTTCAACCCTTCCTTATTTCTTTTCCATAATATAACATTCGACATACTGCAGTATTAAGTAACCTACCTCAAATTTCTAATGTAGATAAATTAGAGTTGATAATAGATACTGTTTGATATCCCACGGCATAATCGGGGAGCCTCAAGGTTGATCCAATAGATCAGTTCAGAGCATTGGTATAACCTTCCTTGCCGAGAAGGGAATCCAGTTCATGGGTCTTCTGTATTCGTATTTCCTACATCCGCGATTAAGTGGGGTACAGATTCAGGCCAATATCAGGAAAATTGAGATCATTTATTGGCCTTTGCAATGCTATAGTAAATGATACTTCATTGATATCGATCATCTTATACTTATCATTTTTCACTGCTATTACTACATGACACAAATTTGATCTATGTGTATTTTTCTTCATCATTTTATGGATATTCATTAAATATCGTTTAAACGAAATTTTTCAAATGAGAATTTCATAAAAATTTTTAATCGATTCATATTTGTTTAACTTATCGTCTTATATTCCTTATTTTAAAAAAGGGGGGAGGGGGGGGAGTAGTATAAACATTACTCAACATGAAAATCAAAATAATTTAATTTAACGAGATTATTCCAGAAAATTTTTGAGACAAAAAATATAATAGCGTTGTTTTTCTTTTGCAATAAAGTACATAATAGCCAAACTTAATACCACCGATTAGATTAGCACGAAAGTAACAAAATTCTTATTCTGTGTAAAAAAAGGCAAGGATTATGTAGATCAAAAGTTTCGTGACATTAATAAATTTTTTTTGCCGATCAACATTGCGTAGGTTTCAAAATTCTGTCGTGTTTCGACAGAACATGGAACATTAAAAATTCAATATTTTCTTTTACTCGTTCAAAAGAGATAAAAAGAGATATTAGATTATTCGGATTCTTTCAAAGAAAATGAAAAAACGAAAAATACTTTTTTACAACACTATTTTTATATACCACTACTCTCCATTACTATTTTCTATCTTAATCCGATAATCCTACAAAATGATATACATTAAGTGAGATAACACATAGATCGATCCGACAATGAGAAAGAACTTTGCCATTAATCTACGAACAAGACAAATAGAACGTTTAAATGTATGTTTAGCATAAAGTACCGTTATTGTAACAAAAAGAGGAATGAGATTGCAACTTCCATGAAATAATTATTGCATCGTTTTTTCCGAAGAATATATATATATACATATATATATATATATATATACATACATCAAGGATTCGATCCTTTCACGTGCGCGCTCGTGAAACCGGTAGCAATACATACACAGAGAGAGAGGGAGAGAGAGAGAGAGAGAGAGTGAGTATCACACACATATATATATGCATGTAAGTGCGTTGGTGACGTAAAGTTTTGCTAAATAGGTCGCCATACCATAGATAGACGGTATTGATAATTAAGGCTTGCTGACCAACGGTCAGCGATCATTTTCTCCTTTCTATTTGTCCGTGACACGTGAACAACACGTAACACGAAATTACGTATTCTCATATTTCACGCGTGAACATATATAATCCTTCATGATAATCTAATATAGTACATATATATATATATATATATATATATATATATATATATATAATATTATATATATATATATATATATATGTATGTATGTATATGTATATGTATATATATATATATGAAAAATAAAGTTTATAATTTTGATAATAGTTAGATTTCATATATTCAATTATAATGAGAAATAATGCAGTTTTTAGACGAAAACTACATAAAATTACTGGAAAAATTCGAATGTAATAAAAACGCAGTTACAAAAAGAAAAGAGATATTGCGAAAGATACAGATAAAAATATTCAACGTTAGTTCGTAATCTCCAAGAGATTATCTTCAAAGAATGAACGTTTCGCAATGCATACAGGATCTCAATGATCGTGCGATATTATCGTATGAATACCGAATACAATAACTAGAGAAGGATTATCGCTATCAGTCGAAGAATTTCGGCGAAACGTGTGCGCAAATGTATATTATATTTATGTATGCGTGTACGCATTTGTTCATAATTGATCTAATCATTAAATAGCCTGTAATCTCTTTTTTTTAATACCACTGTCAGACATATACCTCAAATGAAGACAACTGTTTCGAAAAAGGACGTAGTGTCGTACAATGTGACGATATTAAAGAAATTCGCATGCTTAATTTTTCATATCATCTGTTTTGACGCCGTCGCTTTTTTTGTTTTATATTTTACTTGCAAATTAATAAAATAAATAACTAAGTAAAATATCTAATTTGATTAACACGTGAGTATCATCACGTTTCTCTCGAAAAAAAAAAGATAAACGAAATGACGATAAACGATAATAACTGATTTGATATTTCTACGGATACTTTAGGCAATACATAACAGTAAATAATCGAATATAGTGACTGGAAATTAAAGATCATTATTTTTGCAATAAATAATTGAACATCGAACTATTTATCTACATCGAGAATTAATGCCGATTAAGCGATTTTATTTAAACACAATTTATTATCCAATCAGTAAATTCAGTTTATCATACCTTGAAAAATAATACGTTCTATTATCATTCAAGTGGAATATAGATAATAAATCATATTAAAAAGTAAAATGGTATTTGAATCTTAACGAATCTAGAATTATATAGTTTTTTTATCAATCTTATTACCAGTTATCATTTCAACAACAGTTAATTTCAATCAAGTTTCTTCAAACAGATTAACATCGTACCGCTATCGTATTCTTTTTTATACATTAGCATATCCTAAAATATAAATTGGAAATAAACTAATGTTCACCTATCGTCGGTTCATTTACATATAGTATGATATCTTCTGAGTAGTTTAAGCTAAAAGCCTTACGTTACGTTTCCAATTCCCACTCTAACCGGATTATTGCGAAACGGCAAGCGTGCCAGATTTCTGCGCAATAGGTACTTGATTATTTTTCTTTTTCAAGCGTCACCGAAACATTTTTTTTTTTTTTGTAACGAACGTGAATTAAATTAAAAAAAAAAAAGTAGATAATTTCGTGGATTATATCGAATAGTAAACTCATTATAGTTTAAAAAGCAAAAACTACACTGCAACGATATGCATATACATAAATAATATATTAATAATAATAATATATATTATAATCCATGGATGGATTGTATTATAAGATCCCATAAAAAATGCTCTTTTATTTACTTATTTTTTCTTTTTTGCTTTCGTTGTTAATAAATGATGATAATATATTATAATTTCAAACTAACTACGTTTGTTTCGTTATGTTTATTTGGAAATATTTAAGAGTATTTACCGAACGAGTAGAAAAGAATGTTTACAAACGAAAAAACAATAATCCAAATGAGACATGTATAATTGACAACATAAACACACTATATTGTGTAAATGATTATATACGAGGGAAAAAGAGGGGATCAACGAAAGAGGTGGGGAAATTCGAGATGACAACGTAAGAGCGAAGAGTTTGAAATATCACACTTATAGCCGCAGTACTCGTTTGAGTTTGACGTGAGACAGGTGTGTTAACGTTCATTCCAAGTCATGACTTCGTGCTTTGAGGAAGAAACATAAAGAGAGTCTCGTATAAAATCACATTCGAACAAACGCGAGTTTCATTGAATTCGATTGGTATCGACTTTGCGCAACTCGGACGCTCCTTTCGATTTCTATTTAAATTTTATTTACCTCTTAGTTCGTTTCTTTCTCTTTCTCAAGTAAACTTTTAATCTTTCTCTCCTTTTTTAAACTGTCGCGTGATTTTAAAGGAAAGTAGTATTGTCCACCGTTATATAAAATTTGTAAGGAGTCCGTTTAAAATCAAACACCGAAAATAATCCCAAGACATCTCGGTTATGTCCAGATCCGCGCGAAAAGCGCGGACGGCGTTCTAAAAAAAAGAAACTGGAATTATCTGTGCCTCGAGAAAATATACATGCAAACTGGGTGAGTAAACGTTTCGTTTCGCCTAATTTTTCTCCTTCTTCATATCTTTCAAGGATGATCTTAGCGTACGTTCGTGGAAAAATATTTTATAATACATCCGGTCTCTATAAAAATCCTTCTATTGTACATAATTTATTCGAATTTATTCGAATCGATCATAAGACAAACAATTTTTTGCACATATTTGCAATCTCTCAAGGAATAAGCGATAAAATAGCGATCATATTTTTCCTTTCTATCTGAGTCATCATAAATATTTCTTCTTATATATTTAAAGAAAAAGTTGGAGAAGAATGATGAGATAATGTCGCTTAGAGAATTATATGAATTGAAAAATCACAATTAACAAAGTTACTCATTTTTTAATTACTCGCATTAATGAATTTACGTTATCGTAGGTAATAAGTAATCTTGCCCATACTAATTCTAAGCCACGCTCGTATCGCAATATCCTTTAAAAAATCGCGGTTTATTTTTTTTCCCCTATACATAGTCAAATCGAAAGTGGCATAACGCAGTAGGATGTACCGTGTCGCCTAATAAGAATAGAACGACTTATTATGCAATCCTAATTATCTCTTTTCATTCAATTGTAAAACACGGAGTTACAATGTCGCTATCGCAAGAATTTCCACCTGTTCTATCCATCCGCGTAATTTCGACAAATAACTGCCACGAATCATTAATCATCGTTTATATATCGCAAAAAAAAAAGACTAACAAACATACCCCTTATTAAGTGATGTCGTCTTTGACAACTTTTACAATACGCCAGTCGATTTTCTCATAACAATTTCAAAGAACCTAGTAGCTACTTGCTTTGTTCTACCTTACAATTCTTATCGCTCCTTCACTTTCAATTTTCATTCGATAGTCGACAATTGCTTTGATGTTAAAACGCCGGGAATCGAACAACTATTGCATAAGTGAAATAACATATAAACTAGTCGGTCGACATGTCGTATTAAATAAAATAGTTATTATGTGTTTGCGATTAGACGGGCGCAAAGAAACGAGGTAATACCGATACAGTATATGGCAGACACAACACGTTTTGCCCTCGAGAATTCTTACTATTATCTTTGCTTATAGCCGTCGCGAAGTTAAGAATAATGAAAACATACATTGTGAACAAGCTGAACTAAAAATATTCATTATTGTTATCCTTTCGTGTTTTTTCTACAATTACTTATATGAAAAAACAAAACGAGCAAAAAAATACTAACGTGTACGTCGATATTTTATCTGTCTAAATATTTCCATAAAGCTAATCTCTTCGATAGAAGCAGTAAAGGCGAACTCAAAAGAATGTATTCTGACTTTGGTAAATATAATAATCATTCGTACAGTTATCGCACGTCGATCTCATACCTATATATATATATATATACATATACATATACATATACATATACATATACATATACATATACATATACAAATACATATACATATACATATACATACATATATATATATATCCATACATATATATATATATATATATATATATATATATATATAGAGAGAGAGAGAGAGAGAAAAAAAAGAGAGAGAGAACGTCAAAAGATATACCGGACAAACTTTTCGAAGGATACATTTAGTGTGCGTCAGCGGTTTAAAAAAATACTACCTGTTTGGTGGCCTTGTCAAAATTGAGGTTTTTATGTTGTCTCGAATATAACTCAGACAGTAATAAAACATCTTGAAATCTCATTCGACTTTATCTCATTCAATATCGAATGCTTAAAATTAAATTTTCATCCGACAGTAATCAAAACGATTTTGCTATAACATAAACCAGATGCCTTAAATTTGTATTAAATCAACTAAAAAAAATTACTTAAATCGGCCTTCATTAAAATATTTCCAGCGGGCTCTCAAACGTTTTATTTCAAGCCATTTTGGACTACCCGAATTTATCGAACTATGTTTTATAATATTCAGCGAACAGTACTATTGTAATTATCTACTTATTTTTCATCTCAAAACCTACTTGTTTACGTTCTTGAGGATTAATTGTAATAGTACTGAAAATTAAATAGAACGGTTGTAAAGAATTTTATAACGACGCAGTGTAATAGGATTTTAAACGTATAATTAAGTACGGCAAATTAACATAGATAAAAACATATATTATACGTATTATAAATGTTATACTTAGTCGCTCGTTAATGGCGCCTTATCAGCGTGTAGTCATCGCTTATAGCACCAAATTATTTTTTTCTCGGGTTCTTTACTCTCTCGATTTACATATCAATTGCATATGCACAAACTTCATACAAAAGCTATAAACTTAATCCGAACGGTATGAATGATTTGAGTAATGAATTATTTCGTTATTTGACTGTACAACGGCTGTACCAACTGTGTGTAATTCAAGTGCACGGTCAACGTGATCGTATACGACCATGATTTATCTTTCACGTCACTTCCGCTTTAAAATGATTTTTCAAGGAAAAGGTTATCGCGAGTCTTGACTTGCGCGGATTCGCTTTGAATTTCTTCGATGATTAAACGATTCACATTTTTACGAAAATTCTTTTACAATTCGAGCGAATCATGAAAATTGTAAGAATTTTATCGAATAATGCGTAGGAAAGATATTTAAAAATGACAATAACGTAACAATTGAATGCATTGTAAATATATAATTATTTTCAGTGCGATATAAAGGAAGAGAGAAGTTTTCTAAGCTGATAACTACGTCTTGAAAAAGCGAAAGTATCTAATAAAGAATCACTGACCCTATTTAGATAAACGATCTCGAAGCAATCTCGAGGCGATTATGAGCAATTCGAATGGTAAGCGGACCAACTATTTAAATAAAGAAAATAAAACATTTTCCTGCGCATTCTTTCGCTGTTCATTTTTAAATACACCGTATTTAAATTTTACAAGTTTACTTTTATTTCGAAATACACGTACTTAATCATTACATATCCCCCATTGGTAAAAAAGAAAAATAAAATAAAATAAAATATAAAAATAATATTGAACGAAATATTAAAACTTATTGAAAAGAGCACACTGTAATGTGATAGAGTAATATATCAGTATCTTCGTGAAGAAAACAAACGAATTGCAATTTTTATGAGACGCACTTTTATGACATTACAGTGGTATTATTGCATTCTTATCACGTAAGCTTATTTCTAAAATCTGTAATATTATACATGATTGATGGTATTAGAATGACAAATAACAAAATCCATTACTGAATCTCCGTGCTGGTTTTAGCATAGCAAAACAATTCGTCCTTTTTTTTTTTTCTTTTTCTTTTAAGATATATTCTACTATGTTAATCGTTATACCGTATCAGATCAAATAAGATAATGACAAGATGTCAACGAAAGATCGCGCCATTTACAAATACGAACCGCAACAAGAATTTATGCCTCATATATTGTGATTTATTTCTTTGTTGCTATCTCAAAATATATGCATACTTCATTATATTATACCTATGATTTAATTATATGTTAATCTTCTATCCTAGCCACAAAGAAGGATGAACAGTCGAAAATAGCTGTCAAAAGATCCAAACCGGCCAAGATGAAGATATAGTGAGATCACTTTTTTTTTTGTTTTTTATTCTTCGATGATGCACATATACTCTATTAAAATATGTTAATATATAATTTCAGCAAGTATATGGATTTGAAAGGAGTACATTGAAAACGATTATAATTTACTTTTCTTACATATTAACTGTCGGTTTCGTAAGACTTCTGTTTCATTGGTATCCGCGATTGTATTTGTATGCAACACATAGGAAATGCCCTTTAAAGGAAGCCACAAAATTGCTTGTGATCGTAAGTGTTATTATTTTTCGAAACGATTAAAATCTTTATTAACACACAGGCCTACCATTATTATTTTTCTCTTAATAGAAGATAAAAATTTACGTAAAATAACAATAATTATACATGCAGGGTGACTATCAAGGAAGGTATAAATCCTATTTCGTGAAGAACGTTATGACAATATCAACTGAAAATGTGAGGTCAGTTATCAATTACATACAATTATAATACAATTATAATTTGTAAGAACAAGCATAAAAGCGTACATAACGAAATTCGATCCTCGATAATAAGATAATCTCTGAAGTGATATCTCGATTATCATTGATTAACAATAAATAACCAATACGAATAATATCTTATTAGATGATACATTTTTCAGTGATAAATCATTCAGTTCAATTTTGGGGAGCAATAGTATAAACTTGCTTGAAAATGTCAGAAATAAGAAACTTAAACTTAATTTAGAAAATGGTACAAAATCTGAAGTAACACAATATAAAGCATTTTGGTGTAAAAAGCAATGTTATATTTGGGACGTTACACAAAATGCATTTTCGAAACTCGTTGGTCTTGACAAATATACATTGTGTTCAGACCTTCACCTTGGTCAGAACAAGGGACTTTCTAAGGAAGAGCAATTTCTAAGGTATTTTAACATATAAAATAGGGTAACTTAATATATAAACATTAATTGCTTAATGTTGCATTCCACTTATACAAAAATTTTACTTTTCTTTATTTAAACTTTACAGGCGAATTGTCTATGGAAACAATGAGATTGTTGTGCCAGTACAAAGCATAGGTGTATTAATGTTATTGGAAGTTTTAAATCCCTTTTACATCTTTCAAGTATTTACTTTAGGAGTATGGTTTGCCGAAGAGTACATCTATTACACCATTGCTATAATATGCATGTCTTTTTCTGGAATTACAAGTTCCATTTTGCAAACACGTAAAGTAAGTAAATTACAACTACGATTATCCAATTATACTTTTTGTTAATTTAATATGTGTTAAAAATATAATTTGTGTATATATTAGAATCAACTGAATCTGAAAAGAACTGTGGCCTCTTTTGAAAATGTTAGAGTATATCGAAGTTCTGGTATATTTGAAATCATTTCGAGTAATGAACTAGTACCAGGTGATATTATAGAATTACCAAACCACCATGGGACAGTTGTGTGTGATGCAGTATTATTGACTGGACAGTGTATAATAAATGAATCTATGCTAACTGGTAAGTATATCTTATTGAACATTTATTTGACAATTAATATAGATTGAAGAAATATTTCCTTTCTGATTAGGCGAATCTGTACCAGTTTCAAAAACACCATTACCAACAAATCAAGTGCCATATGATTCAAAACAAGCTTCTCATCATACATTGTACAGTGGAACTACTATAATTCAAACTAGGTACGTACAATGAAAGAAAATGTAAGACTGCATATTTCAAAATATTTCTAAAATTCAACAAATTATTATCTTTCATATCGTAGATCCTATGGGAATAAACCAGTTCTTGCAAGAGTCATTAGAACAGGTCTACAAACTAATAGAGGTGCATTGGTCGCAGCTATATTATATCCGCCACCAGCAGACTTCAAATTCGATCAAGATTCATATAATTCATTGGAATATTAGCATGTGTTGCCATATGTGGTTTCATATATACAGTCGTTACTAAGGTAAAAAAAAAATCCTATGGCTATGAATCTATTATTAGCTATTTCTATCAGGCTATTTAGAATCTTTACAAAATATTATATTCTTAGGCCTCAAGAGGAATTACAGCGGGTGATATTGTAATTAAAGCTCTAGATATAATTACAATAGTCGTTCCTCCAGCTTTACCGGCTGCAATGACAGTAGGAAAAATATATGCACAAGCAAGATTAAAACGTACACAAATCTATTGTATCAATAATAGGGTCATTAATGTCTCTGGTAGCATTAATTGTGTGTGTTTTGATAAGGTAAGATTTTTATAAGATAATAATTATCATATCGTTAAAAAACCATTAATCTACAGATTTGGAGACTATGAAATATCAAATTTCTTCTTTACTTTCATCTACTTGTACAGACTGGAACACTGACAGAGGATGGCTTAGATATGTGGGGTGTTGTGCCATGTACAAACGGTAACCTGGAAGAATCAGAGAAGAGTATACCGAAACTACAACATCATCCTCTTTTTGAGGGTATGTTAGTATGTCACAGTCTAAATATCATTAATGGCAAACTTTGTGGAGATCCATTGGATGTTAAGGTAATCATAACTCTCAAGATTTATCACTAAATTTGGTTGTTAAGATAAATTTAAATGAATCTTAATTTGTATTATTATAAAACTGATTATAGATGTTTGAAAGTACTGAATGGATATTGGAAGAATCTGATACAACACAATCAGATAAATATGATCTTGTGGCACCAACGATAGTGAAACCACCAAAAAATAATAATTTTACAGAAAATATGAATAAAATTTCAGAAATTGGTATTGTGCAACAATATCAATTTTCAAGTTCGTTACAACGAATGTCTGTGATAGTACGTATTCTAGGATCTGACCATTTTAAAGCATACACTAAAGGATCCCCTGAAATGATACTTAGTTTAAGTAACCAGAAACACTACCAAAAAACATAATAACAGCTCTGAAAACTTATACAGAGCAAGGCTATCGCGTAATAGCTATGGGGCAATCTATAATAATTGAAAATGGTGCTAAGGTAACATATGTTTATTAATTATACAGCACGAATGAAGTTTTTCCAGTTTAGAAAATAAAATAAAATAATTTTATATATAGGTATCAAAAATGACGCGAGACGAGGCCGAACAAAACTTAGAATTTCTGGGTTTAATTATCCTGGAAAATAGATTAAAAGAACCAACAATACCAGTTATAAGGGAACTTAGAGAAGCTAACATGCATGTGATAATGATCACAGGTTGGTAATTTGTAGATTCATTTTTGTACTTACAATTAAAATGTTATTCATACATGTATAAAATCTATGTTTTTTGTCGGTTGATATAGGTGATAATATACAAACTGCAGTAAGTGTTGCAAAAGAGTGTGGTATACTTTTACCTAATGAAACAGTTATAGATGTAGTTATAGTTCCAAATCAATTTAAAAAAACCCAACCAGAAATATTTTTCAATGCACAAAATATGACTCCAAAATTGGTACGTATGTCATTTTAAAAACTTATTTCAACATAGAAACCTTTCTCTTTGAATAACTTGCTAATTACTTTTTTCAGAATCTTCAAATCAAGAAAAATGTGATACCAATGTTAGATTATATGGAACAGGGAATAGATATAAAAAATTATAGATTTGCTTTAACTGGGCAAACATGGCAATTGCTAAAAGAATTTTATCCTGATATTGTGCCAAAAATTTGCGTAAGGGGAGCAATATTTGCAAGAATGACAAGTGATCAGAAACAACAATTGGTTCTAGAACTTATGCAACTTGGTTATTATGTGGGTATGTATTAATTACGTTTATGAATTTATTACAAATATTTAGTTCCATTTCTTAAATGTGCTTCATAGTTATGTGTGGAGACGGCGCAAATGATTGTGGAGCATTAAGAGCGGCTCATGCAGGTGTATCTCTCTCAGAAGCAGAGTCAAGGTAAGATTTTAATCAAATAAAGAAAGATTGTGTATAAAAATACACAAAATATTTCTTTTATAATTTATATTTTCTTCTCTCAACGTTTTCATCTCTTTTAGCGTGGCTAGTCCCTTTACCTCAAGAATACCCGACATAACATGTATTCCTAAAGTCATACGACAAGGACGAGCTGCTTTAGTCACATCATTTGGAATTTTCAAATTTATGGTTGCATATTCCCTGACAGAATTTTTATCTGTCATAATTTTATATTCGATAGACTCTAATTTGACAGATTTAGAATTCTTATTTATTGATATTTTCTTGATTCTAAATTTTGCTTCCTTTTTTGGAAAAACACAAGCATATGAAAAAAAAACTTGCTAAAGAACCACCAATGACAAGTCTCTTAAGTTTCACACCTCTACTGTCTTTAACAATACATATGTTAATAATGACAACTTTTCAAGCAATAGCATATCATACTGTACGGTATTTCCCTTGGTTTACACCCTTTGTTCATACTAGTGATATTGGATATATATGTTATGAAAACTATTCAGTATTCTGTATATCTATGTTTCAATACATTACGATGGCAATAATATTCTCGCGTGGTAAACCATATAGGCAACCTATTTATACAAATGGTATGTTTACATTTTCTATTGTTCTTTTGATTTCAATTTGTGTATATATTACAATTTATCCGCAAACTGGGTAATAAATTTGTTACAATTACTTGTACCTCCAGCTATGATTGGAGGATTATAATTTTAGTACTTGCTTTAGCAAATTTTTTTATATGCTTAATTGTTGAAACTTTAATAATAGAGTATGGTATAGAAAAGAAACTAATGCCAAAATTTCACCGTCCTGAAAAATCTAAGAAACATTATGTAAGAATAGAGTATGAATTGCATAATAATCCAAATTGGCCAAAGTTGGATAATGAACTACCAGTTTTACCAATTACACCAAGTGTTGAAAATATCATCAAAACGATGTACCTAGAAACTTCAGAATGTGCAAATACTGTAAATAATCAACAATATAATGAACAAAAAGTATTAAAACGATTAGATGATATCAGAACAAATGGTTGTTGACAATCAAGGATTTATAGAAGATGCATTGATCGAAAATGTAAGCATTATCACTAGATTTTAAATATTCAATAGGCAGCAACTTATGTTAAATGTGACTTTGACTGATTTTTAAGGATGTGACAAAATATATTTAATCATTGTATATATACTTTAGCACAGTTTTATTATAAGTATTGTTAATTTTTGAAATGACAAGCATTATATTAAATAAGTAAATAAGTAAAAAAATTAAAATATATTATCTTATACTATTTACATGCATTATGTGTGAGGATACTTTGAAAGATCACTGTAATTTATAATTATTAAAATTTAATTTTCTATTAAGAGAAAATTTGTTCGTTTACGAAATAAAATTACATTTGTTTTTTATCCTCTAATATTTCATCTTTTAATTTGAATTAATGTTTTTCCACTGCCTGTAATAAATATTTTAATAGCTATCAATATGACATTTTTATATCCCTTTTGACAACAAAATACAGACCAATCATTTATATCATATTTTTATATATAATTAACATATCATACTTAGTTTGTTTTTAAAGATAAGCTTCTAAGTATTGTAAGAATGCAAGATTATTAATATTGAACTAATTATCGATTGTTTCTATAATGAAAACAGTAATAATTAATAATTGATAGATTGTAAAAACATTATATGTATAAAAATAAATTTAAATACCATTTAAGTAATCCATAACATATTTACAGTATTTCTTGTGGAACTTATCAATAATATGATTTATATTTATAGATGTGAACCAAGTATAAATTTAACAAATGCTTAAATTTTATGTCAAACATTTCTAGACCAAAAACTTTCCTTTTTCTAAATTCCTCAACAATTTTTGTTCAAGTATATGAAAATTTAGAGAGAAAGCTCTTAATGTAAACATTTTGAAAAAAATTTAGATATTTATATAATTATAATCTAATATATCAATATATTCAATTTGTAATTGTATAATTATTAAAGTATATTTTAACAAAATAGATACTTCACTAGAAATAATAGTCTCAGAAATTTTTCTAATTCTTTTTTCTGGACATATACACACATATATACATAACATGCATACACATAATTTCAGCTATCAAACATTAGAGATATTAATATATTTATATATTTAACTAGTTTACCCATATCTAAATTTTTCTCATTGTTACCATTTTCTAAATTAACAATACTATCACAACTTATTTTATATTCTTGCATATCAACTTACCTGTACAATGGAACATATTTAGTTTCTTTATTTATATATCGTACTTACAGCAGATGTATAATGTGCCATTTTTCCAATTTTTTTGCAATTTATAATAGATTTCCAAGTCATTCCAAAATCCTCCATTAATTAATTCAATGTTACACCAATATTTTTAGAATTTAATGTTGTTAATTGTCTCTCTAGTTCTTTTTTAATGTACATTCTAGAAATCATATCTACAGACTCAGTACTACTTTATAACTTTTTTTGTTAAGTACTCTACTGTAATTTTATACCAATACATCCAATCATAATAATAAACCTTTAACATTTGGATGTATATGTGTCATTACACATTTTAAATATGAAATTAAAAGATCATAGAAAAGAATCAGTCATCCATTAGAAATAGAACTAAAAATAAAATTTAACACTTTTAAAGAATCTCTTCTATCCTGTTTCAGCTTCATCGTTTTATTTGAACTGTTTATAAATCACGATTTCTTTAATTTTAAATAATGTTTGTTACATTTAATTCTTTTGGTAATAGTTTACTTTTTTTTTTTTTATTTTTATTTTCACTTTAACCTTCTCCGATTTTAAATACTTTAAATGTTTATGACTTTTCGCCATTTTTACAATATATACTGAAATATACTTTGTACGATAAAGCATAGTTATACAGTCGCATATATAACTATATACTTATTTATTTTATATATTTTATATACATATGTTTTTTATATAATTTAAATATCTGTCTGTAATCACACATGTCTACATAAATAATAAAAACATGAGATTACATATCACATGTCGCCGATAATACTAAAATATATAAAAAATGTATATACAACATTGATACTAAATAATTTACATAAAACGTGTCTCAATATTATTTATATAAAGAATTTATCCTTATCTAAGAGTTCTTGTTACTATAATCTCAGTCTAATATTTATTTCATTTATTAAAAGATACATTGTGTGCCAATTGAATTATAACACGTGACTGAACTGGCACGTGACATGTTTACATATAGTAATAGTAGCGACCGAAAAATTCAGCGTGCGGAATTTTACTGTTATGATTCTTATAGACAGCCAATTAAATTGCGAGATTGTCTGACATAATTCGGCGTGATAAAAAGGATTCATATAACCAACTGCGTAAATACAGAAATTAATTAAGAGAATATCAGATTCTTGTTATCGTGAAAACAAAAATCGTAAAATGTATCATTCGTACGATAAAATGGATCATTTGTACGATAAAACGTTTTGTATAGACTCTGACGAGTCACAAAATTAAATATTTCATTTAATCGACTTGTTCTTTATTATTCCACTTATATTGATTTATAATAAAATATTGAATGCATAAATCTGTACTCTCTCAAAGATAATATAATGAAAAATGTATTCCACAATGATTGATAATTGATAAATTTACAAAATATTTCTCAAATATTTTGGATATTCATTACTACAACCAATACCGCAGCAATTGAAATCAAACCTGCGTGGTAAATTTCCGTGGCACACTACGTTATGGAACGGTTTATTCGCACACTTTTATGTACGATAACCGTTACCGTATAGAAAATATAGATCACCTTAAAATTGGTAAATTTTATATTTGTGAGAATAGTTGAAAAAATATATCTATAAATTTATATTTGTACGTTTTTTTTTTTTATTAGAAATATATATTTTTATACTACATGCATAAGTCGATCTGCTTGTTTAATTTAAATAAAAAGATCTGTATATACAGGCAAGTTAATAATTGTAACACAGGAGATTTTTATAAACCACGATTGTTTTGCTAAGTCTGTCTTCTATTAACACTGATATTCAAAGCGAAACTGGATTTCGAAAAACGAACCCTTCTAATTCCCATTCATTATAAAATTGGAAAAGATTTTGATCATCTCAAATATACTGTTTATTAATATGTATTTGTACATCTTCCTTTTCTGCTTCCCTCGTTTAAAAAGTTAATATTTCGAATATCGATATTTCTAAAGTTTTCCAAATTCATTATAAATGATACAGTAAACAATATATTTTGGTCATACATCTTGTTTTACATACTTTTAATCTCTCGATATGTATTATATATTTTAAGTTCATCTTTGATAAAGACCATATTACTTTGCGATATATATGTCAATTAAGATCGTTTTAAATGACTATAAAAACAATACTAATAAGATAACCTTAAGTATATATTTCTGTCGAACAAGAAACGTTCTGAAACACGTTAAAGGGTTTTGAAGATCATCTTCGGCAAGTCATATCTCGAGATTTTGTTCTAGTCTCTTGGCTTATTCTTCAACTATGAATCTAGAAAGAGTTTTTTAAGGTGATCCTCAGAATAAGACTCGACTATGAGCTCGAGTCTTAGACAAGAATTCAATTAAAAAGTACAAGCCAATCACAGCGCGATTTTGATGAGTAATCGCGTTAGCCAATCATCGAGTAACAACCGACGTTGAACGATCAAGCAAAGGCCAAACGGTTCTTCTATATTTTCCTGTTTTTTTAGTCCAATTTCAATAAACGTTTACGCGAATTTTCTCAAGTATCATCTATTTCGATAATATGGCACCAACAATTCAAACTAATGGTAATACATCTGAAAGAGATAAACGAACAACAAGACCAGCAGAAAAAAGGTAAGGAAATTCACTTTTAATATATATGTATTTTTCAAACAACGTATTGTTATCAGTTGCACTATGTTTTGTTATAGATCTGAATTAATATGCAGAGTTAAATATTGTAATACGCTTCCTGATATTCCATTTGATCCTAAGTTTATCACATATCCGTTTGAATCAACTCGGTATGTATCGATTATTAAATTTTATGCATTTATAAAATGATCATTTGTAATAAATATAATTGTACTACTTAATAGATTTATTCGATATAACCCCACATCATTGGAACGTAACTACAAATATGAAGTTTTAACAGAACATGATTTAGGCGTTGAAATAGATCTTATAAACAAAGATACCTATGCCGGAGAGGTTAACGCTCAGTTAGACCCTGCTGATGAAAAACTTCTTGAAGAAGATGTTCTTACGCCACAGGATTCTAAAAGGTCTAGACATCATGCCAGAAGTGTTTCTTGGCTTAGACGTACTGAATATATTTCTACGGAACAAACTAGATTTCAACCACAAACAGTTGATAAAGTTGAAGCTAAAGTTGGTTATAGTATTAAGAAAAATTTCAAGGTTAGTTTCAAGGTTAATTTGTTAACTTATGTTTATATATTTGTGATCTTTTATATTGATTTTCTGTATGGTTCATAGGAGGAAACATTATATATGGACAGGGAAAGTCAAATAAAAGCAATTGAAAAAACATTTGAGGACAATAAGAAATCAATTGATAAACATTATAGCAAACCGAATGTTGTACCTGTTGAAATTTTACCTATATATCCTGATTTCAAGGTATCTACTAATGTAAAAATATGTTTTCATAACTTTTTCTGAAATTCAATATAATCATATATTTTTATTTTCACAGTTATGGAAATATCCTTGTGCTCAAGTAATATTTGATTCAGACCCTGCACCATCAGGACGTTCTGTCCCTGCTCAGATAGAAGAGATGTCCCAAGCAATGATTCGGTAAAATTATATCTGTCCTGATTTATTTTAATTTAATTTACTTCTACTATTCATATTTTATAGATTAGTAATAAATCTTTGTAATATATAATTTAATTGGAATAGGGGCGTCATGGATGAGAGTGGTGAACAATTTGTAGCATATTTCTTACCTTTGGAAGAAACATTAGAAAAGCGAAGGAGAGATTTTACTGCTGGTATTGACTATGCAGATGAAGAAGAATATGAATATAAGATGGCTAGAGAGTATAATTGGAATGTTAAAAGCAAAGCATCTAAGGGATACGAGGAAAATTATTTCCTTGTTATACGACAAGAAGGGGTATATTAAAGATAAATATTTCTGCTAAATTATGGAAATACTTATTTAATCACTTCATTCATGATTTTAGGTGTACTATAATGAATTGGAAACTCGTGTACGGCTTAGTAAACGCAGACAGAAAGCTGGCCAACAACCAAATAATACACGATTAATTGTGCGTCATCGACCATTAAATGCTAATGAATTCAAAATGCAGAGATACAGGGAAAAACAATTAGAGCCTCCAGAGAAGAAGAGGAAGAAGAGGAAGAGGAAGAGGAGGAAGAGGAGGAAGAAATGCAGCAAGAAACTGAAAAAGCAGAAGAGAAAGGTATATATACTTTTAACTTTGATATTAATATAACACATCACTCAATAAATCTCTGGTACATATTCTATGTAATAAAATATGGTAGAATAAGGTAGTTATGACAGAGACTTATTGAGTGATGTATTATTTGCAATTTTGATCATATCCTCATTATTTTTTTCTTTCAGCTGACTCTGAAAATGAGAGTGGTTCGCGCGCATCATCCAGAGCATCTTCTCGTGTTTCCAGCAAAAGATCTCGTAGTCATTCTCCATCTCCCTCTAAATCTGGTTCAAGATCTAAGTCACGTTCACGTTCACGTTCTCGCTCTACATCAAAGTCTTCATCTCGTTCTCGTTCTAGATCCGATCGGAATCACGCTCCCATCTAAATCACGTAGTAGATCAAAATCAAGATCTGAATCACCCCAATCAAGAAATTCTTCTCGGTCAAGATCTCGATCCAAATCAAATCAGCATCGAGATCTCGATCTGGATCTCCTGTTAAATCACGGTCAAGATCGCGATCAAGGTCAAAGTCCAGATCGAGGTCACGATCTCATTCAAATCAAGGTCTGCAAGTGGAAGTGGTAGTGTTTCTGGTAGTGGTAGTGCTGCAAGTGGTTCTGAAAGTGAATAAGTAAATGTTATGAAATATATAAACAGTGGTTCCTATGCCTGTATCAGTATTTTTATTTACACTTGTGAAGTCTCATTCAATGGTTTTCAGAATTCACTATTTGCAGCAGTACATCAAAAAGTAAGTGTAAAAAGTTTTATAAAATGATTTTGTCGAAACATTTAATTTTCAACACATTCCAAACACATTTAAAGTTGTGGGTTTTGTACAATTTACTATAAACCATGTGAAAAGTGTTGATAATGTAGTTACACATTTTTAAAAGGATATGGTATCGAAGAAGTTCAAGAATTTGATTGTCATAAAAATTAATTTATTGTTTCTGTGTATGTGAGATATCATATAACTTTATTCTTTTTCTTACTTTTCTTTCTCTCAAAACCAGATTACATGACCACGTGATTTGCGTCACTGTTGGTAGTGGCGAACGAAGGAGAAGAAGAAATGATAATCATAATTTCGCAAGAGAAAATTTTCAACCCAAAAATTGTCAAATACTCAGTGACAGAAATATCTGTCTAAAGTGTAAAGTAAAAAATACACTGTGTAGGGTGATCTATAAATGCATGTCAGTACTTCAAGGGGTCAGTCTACATACTGATATAAGTAAAAAAACATCATATGAATATATGTCCTATATATCTTATAATTATATATAAAAATGGATGTTTAAGGAAAATATTTAGCCTGCATGAAGTTTTGGAGAACAGTCTTTTAGGATCATACTTTTGCTTCGACTAGTCAGTCTACATACTAATATAAGTAAAAAAACATCATATGAATATAGTCCTATATATCTTATAATTATATTTAAAAATGGATGATTAAGGAAAATATTTAGCCTGCATGAAGTTTGGGAGAACAGTCTTTTAGGATCATACTTTTGCTTCGACTAGTAAGAAAGGATATGCAACCTAGAAATTCAAAAAAATTCAGAAATTGGATGCAAGTATAGTATGTCATTCATAATACAACCTTATTTTTATTTCATCTCATATTTCGGTTTTAAAGGGTTAAATAACACCATGAAAAAAATTTTCTTTTTTATGAAATATCTCAAAATCGGTAAAAGATATAAAAGCAAATTTAAACAAAGTTGCATCATTTCATTATATCTATTAAACTGTGTAAAAAAAGTTGGAGAAAATTCCATGATTTTTGAGTTATTCTTCTCTTTCACTATCATTCCTTAAAATATCTTTTTTTAGTATTCATTGTAAAATAACTCTAGATACCCTCGTTTCAGAAATATCAATGACTTACATGTTTACATTTTTTTTTTTTTTTTTTTTTTTTTTTTTTTTTTTTTTTCAAGTAAATAAACCAGTTATTATTAAATTTGAAGTCCATTTTAGCAATTTTCTTGAATAAACCGTTTCAGAATAAGTCATACTCATCGCATAAAAGCCTACATTCCATAAAATACTATGTTTTGGTATAGCATATTTATTCACTCCTGACATAAAAATTTAGTAATTATGAAAGAAAATCTATTATTTATAACATGAATTTGAGATTGTGAGTCTTGAATGCAGAAGGCCTAGTAGAATTACCTGAATTCAAGACAAGTAAATAGTGGATTTGGAAATTCTAGAATGTGTATAGATCGAATTTCGCGAGATAACAACATTCAGAATGTGATCTACGTTCCAAAATATTAATAGCTTGCAATGTATCTTCTCTTATATTTATTAATATTCCTTAAGAAATAGAAAAAAGATGATACAAGATTATTGAGTATGAGATGAGGATATATAATATAATCCAATGCTTTATTTTAATACAATTTCAATAGAATATTTTTATCTTATTTAAAGTATAGGCAAATTTATAAAATCCACGATACTTTTTAGATCTTCTGACAAATTATGTTTAAAATACAACGATACTATTACTATATAAATATTGCTTTACTAACAAAAATATATAAACATTATATTCCAATATAAAAAGATTTTTTAAAACTTTCCATGAACCCTTCTACAGCTTCTACTCTTCTTACAGCATCGGAAAAGTTTTTCTACTAAAAAAATAACATCTGTCTATTAATGCATTCTTCTAATAACTTTCGTTGATAATTTCAAATTTTGATCGGTTCGATCAGTTAGCTCCCTGCTGTCGAATGCAGCTATATTAGTTAAAACGCGCGAGATTTTATCGTAATTACAATTTACGCTTTTTTCGGAATAATAGTTCAATAATATCTATAAAAATAAAAATTTAAACATAATAATGAGTGAAAAGAATATGGAAATATCTATAAACAATGTTGGTGTGTTAAATGAATTTTCAATAAAACGCGAATTGATTCATTAATCAAAGAGGTTAAATTTAATTTACATCAAGGAAAGATTTGAAAAAATTTTTCAGTTAACATAAACCTATCTTTCCAGTTTTTCGATGAAAATATTATTAACAAGAAATCTCGAGAGCAATTATATTCTTGGAGATCTCAAGATACTAAACTATCTGTTAGTAATTGGTCAAAAAATGCAACCTATAATGATCTGCAAAAAAAAATAAAATTGTTGAAACAATCTATCTTACAATATATTAATACTGATCAAATTTACAAACAAAAATTAAGAAATTTAGAACTGCAAAGAACACAAAAAGAACAAAGGATTGGTATATATCTTCTAAACTTGTATGATTATATATCAAATATAAAGGTATTAATTTTCATTTCAGGGATGATATTAAATGTACAATTGCATTATATGATAAAAACTTTTCCCACGGACAATTGGGATACGTAAGTTTTGTTTTAAATAGTTCAAATCGGTGTAAATTCCGTATAAATGTTCTGTACATTATATAAAACAATGATGAGTAACTCATGGCCCAACTTACTACTGCTTACTACTGCTATCCAACTTACCTGTTGTCGGCAGATACGTTGCGCTTCATTAACTAAAATGAAAAATTTTTGCAAAGAAATTGCATCATCTTGATAACGAACCACTAAAAAATTGTATTTGAGTCTTAATTTCAAACATATCTCCCAATATTGAAAAGTTCATTAATGAAAAACAGAGCCAAGTACATCTATTTCGAAAATAGCAAATATCATACCACAAATTAAAATTACGTGATTAATATATTAAGTATTTAATATTGCGTTCGTTATGGCCGTATGAAATATTAGGTTTTCAATTATCGCCCATTATAAACAAAGGTTGTTCATTATTGGTATATTCTGCTTATATATTGTCAATTTAGTTTATTCAGTTATATCATTTATTTAATATAGTCCACTCAGAATCTAACAAAAGATATCGAGGATTATTACCAAAAGTACATGACATTATGTAAAGAAGTTAAAAATATGAAAGACGAATTGAACGAATTTACAATGCAGTACAATGTGGATTGGATAAATACTAATTCCAATTTCATTAATTTATCTGATGTAATTAATAATATAAAGTATGTGATATGTATTTATATTGTGGGAAATATTTTCAATATAATAATATTTTGCTTTTTATACGCCATATTTTATTGTAGAAATAAAAATATTGCTTCACTAAGTGCTATTAGATCGGCAGAGGATACATTACAAGAATTACGAAATAAATTAAAACAAACTGAAATAGTCTTGCGAGATCGCAAAAAGATAAAAGAGAATGAATTTTTCGAAGTATTTCTTAGGAAAGGTATGTATATCATTTCTATAAAATAAAAATTGCTTGCATCTACATCTACATGTGTGTTATTTTCGCAATTTTTACAGGTGGGTTATATATACACAAACTTACTCCTGTCGGTAAATAGAAAACCTATTAAATAATTTTGATGACATTAACAATTATCCATATTTTATTTTAACGTTATCTACCGACAATAATTTATCATAAGAAATAATATAAATATAACTAAATAATCCAGCGTTGTGTTGTTTACATTACATTAGATTAGAAAATTGAACAATAATAGGATAATTTGTTAAAAAGTAATATATTAAATATTGCCTTAATTATTAACATCTAATATTTTTTATTTTTTTTTTTTTCTAGAATATAAATAAAAAACAAAATACTTTCGGAAAATACCTTTTTTTTTTATAAATACCTAGATAGTAAAATAAGTAAAAAAAATTAAACTATATCTATGTAATAATATTTACAAATATTAATCATTTGGAAGATCAATATAACTTATAATTAATAAAATTTAATTTTTTATTAATAGAAAACTTGTTCATTTATAAAATAAAATAAATTACATATATTAAACGAGAACGTTTCTCATCCTCCGATCCTATAATCTCAATTTTTTTTGCATTTTCTGTAATACAAATAAGACAAATAATTTAATAGCTATTAATAAAAAATTCATATATTTCTTTTGGCAAAAGCCTTTCACAGATATATTTCAAATAGTTTACCGATTATAGCATCCTGTTTTTCTACAAGTTTATTCCACATCCATTTCTTATGATGAAGTACAGCCCGATTGATCATTTGTATTATATTTTCATGTATAGAAGAATGTAAAAGAAGAGTTGGTAAAGTTGATAAAAAATCCTTGAATGTATGTTCACTATAATAGAACAATTATTTTTAGAATTTGTTTCTTTTTCTGTAGACTTAACAAAAACATTTACATATAAATATGCAAAATATTACAAAATGTATAGAAATAAGCATAAAATATAATGTTTTAAAAAATACTCCTACCTTTGTAATTTAGTTAATGTATGGTCTAACATAATATCACTAATTATATCATGTAATTGTACTTGTAATTCTTTCTTTGATTGGTGGAAACTTGCACTTATCGTCGCTTTTAATATAGGTTCCATTGTTAAATGATTGTTATACCATACTTGACTTGCTTTGAAAAACAAGTTCTGAAAGCTTATTTAATTGGGGCAATGCAAAATTATCCATATCAGACCAATCATCAATTATTTCTGTAATGAAACAAACTTAAATAGCAGTAACCGATAGATTATAAAAATAGTGCACAGATAAATATATTTTAAATACCACTTATGTATTCCATAACATACTGACAGTATGTCTTGTCCACTGATTAGTGATACTATGACTTATATTTATAGATGTAAACCAAGTATAAATTTGACAAATGCCCAAATTTTGTTCCAAACATTTCTCAGTCATTTCTAGACCGGAAAAATCTGCTTGCCTTTTTCTAAATTTCTCAAGTGTTTTTGTTTTAGTATATGGAAATTTAGAGAACAATTTCTTAATATAAACACTTGAAAAGAATTTGTAAACCACACTTTTGTATTCATATGATCATTATAATCTAATAAATCAATATATTCAGTTATTAATTGTATAATTACTACAATATGTTTTAACAAAATAGATGCTTCATAGAAATAATAGTTTCAGAAGTTTTATTAATTCTTTCTTCTGGGCATACTTCAATCCAACTATCAAACATTAAAGGCATTAATACACTTATATATTTAATGAGTTCAGCTGCATCTAAACTTTTCTCATTGGTATCATTTTCTAAGTTGAGAATACTTTCAAAATTTATTTTATAATCTTGTGTATCAATTTGCCTGTAGAATGGAACATATTTAATTTCTTTATTTATGCATATCACTTTCACGGAAGATGTGTAATGTGTTTTCTCAATTTTTTTATAATTTATAATAGATCCTACATGTTACCAGGCGTTCTAAAACTTTAATTCTCCATTTTACACTTGTATTTTTAGAATCTAAGTTGTTGTTAATTGTCTTCCTGGTCTTGCTTCAGTATGCATTTTAGAAATCATGTCCAAGAAGTTTGGCAATATTTTATGACTATGTTTTGCAATTACACTATTACAATTTTGTATCAATATATCCAAAAATAATAAAGAATCTTCTTTAATATTTGGATCTATATGTGTCATTGCACATCTTAAATATGTATTAAAATATCACAGAAAGGAGTCAATTGTTCGTTAGAAATAGGATTCAAAATACAATTTAATACTTTTAAAGAATCTCTTCTTATATCCTTTTCTTTATCGAAAGATAAAGCAGAAATTCCTTGTAGCAATGGATTCAATTGAGAACTCAAAATTTCTAAAGGATGTTCTAATAAAATTTCCTTGAGTTCTTTAACTGCTTCTTGACGAACTGTAGAATTATGATGCTGAAGTCTAGCTAATAAATCCTATAGATCGAAAAAAAAATACAAAGATAATATTAAAATGGAGTAACAGTAAGAAAAACTTTAGGATAAATACTATATAAATCAATCAAAAATATTATATACATACCTTAATATTAAGCTTTCGCTTACTAACAATTTCAGTTTCATTGTATTGTCTGAACTGTTCACGTATCATAATTTTTTTAATTTTAACTGATGTATTTGTTACATTTAATCCTTTTGGTAATAGTTTACTTTTCTTTGCTTTTAATTTCACTTAGCCTTCTCAGATTTTAGATGCTTTATATGTTTATGACCTTTTGCCATTTTTATAGTCTATATCAAATATACTCTATAACATAAAACATGGTTATATATATAGCTATATTTATTTATTTTATATATTCCATATATAGTATCATATATAATTGAAATATCAACCTAGAGTAATATATTTATATATAAATAATAAAAAACGTGAGGTTATATATCACGTGTCACCAATGAAACTATGAAATTTATGAAGAATGTACATATAACATTAATAACAAATAATTTACATAAAATATGTCAATATTATTCATACAAAACTCAATTACTACCTAAAATTCTTGTTATAATAATTTCAATTGATATTACATCGATTTTACAAATTGAAATGTATATTGTGTCCCAATCGAATTAGAACACGTGACCTGAACCATAAAGTAAAAATTATAGAAACACAGTGTAACATTGTTCGTACGAATATATATTAGAATGTGCATCATCTTTCGCTCAAAGCGTGTGACTTCGGCAACAGGTATGGACAAAATATAACTACAAATACAAGCGAGGAACGCTGTTTCCCATCATGAGGTCTATGTATGTGATGTATAAGCTTGAGTTGGTTATTCCTCTCCCACACGTACATAATAATTGGTTTTGTGTGGATTAGAGTAAGTAGTTAGTAGACTCTGAACTTACCCTTTTCAGTTTCTCTTTGTGTGATGCTTTCTTCAGTTTTCTTTTTGTGTGGTAACGTGCTTCTCGTAGTGATCCGTGTTAGATACGATGTCGGTATGCATTTGTTTCACGACGAATTTGTGCATATATTATTCTAGAAAACACACCATTTTTTAATACGTTGTTTTGCAAATAATATAAAGCTTTCTCAAAAATTCGGTGAAGTAGGGTACTAGATTAAATCTTCGTCTTTAAAATGAGACCTTTTACATCAAATCGGTCAAGAATTACGTCTTTTCTCATTGATAACAAAAACCATTATAAGACCAGGGTTGATATACGCCCTTAAGAATATAGAGAAAACGATGAAGAATTTCAAAAACAAAAATCGATGTGTTTTAATCTATGGAATTGAGTTGCTTAATAATATTAAAAATTGACTATAGTCTTCGAGTAAATAAAGGTAGACTTATTTCAAAGGTACAAAGTTATAATCATATCTGTCGACAAATTAATCTATTTCATTTTATACTATTTAATATATTATTATAAATGTGCTATATATATATAGTGATATTTTTGTTGTGATTGGACTACACAATCATTATAACTAATTGAGTTTCTCTGTAAGAGAGATTTATTTTGTTAACCTCACAATATTTATATAAAGAAAAGGATCTAATAACAATACATTACCTGTAGAAGAGAAACGACATTTAATGTTATTAATTGTAATGTCAATTCCTTAATCACAATCACGATAGTATTTCTTTTAATTATTGAAATTAATCCTATCAATTTGCCTTATCAAGCTCATAGATTATTTTACTATACTTTTTAATTATCCATAGATCATATAATGTCTAGTCTACAGTCTATGGTAAATACAGCCGCAATGACGAGTCAAGCGCGGCATTGTTTTAAATTAAAGAAAATTATATTTTTCTTTACATATATATGGTATAGGATTTGTATATGCAACTTAATAAATATAATAAATAGATGCATTAGTAAACGTATAATGTGAATAATAATATTAGAAAAAATGTTCAAGAAGATATGTAAATATAACCAACAAAGGAATGTTATTACTTTTTTTTTTTCTTTTTTGCTAAAATTAAATGTCAGAGAAAAATGTCTTTAAAGAAAAGAAATCTTTCTTACACGATTTGAAGATTATTTTCCTTTTTTGTTTTATTTCTTATTTAAAAAAAAGAAAATCAATGAATACGATATTTTCAAATGCTTTTGAAGAAACAAGAATCTTTTCTGGAAACTATGCATACGTTCTGTTCTATCGTTGAAAATGTAAAAAAAATAGAAAGAAATTTAGAGAGAGAGAATTAAAAATAAATAATAATAAGGGCAATATGAAAATAAAACAGTGCTCCATCGATAAGATGCAAGGATCATAAGAAAACACTTGACGAATAGTCATTGTTGCTGAATTCGTGTGAAAAGAAAAAGAATTTTAACTAGTGAAGTGATTTTTAACTCTTCCTATTACCATTGCTATCATCATTGTCATTACCATTACAATTATTAACGACACCAATCCTGACGTCTCAGTAACGCTCTTCTTACGTAATCGTCGTTATTTCTTCTGTTTTTCTGTTTTAATATAAATTAAATTAATGCTGAAAATGAAAAAAAGAAAAAAAAACGAGAAAGAATAATAAATTATTATTCTTAAGATTATTTGCGTATTGTACATCCCGGACGGTACGGCCCTCAGAATTTCCTCGAAGAGCTTCTACCTTACGGGATTTGTATCCTATATTTCGTCCTTTCCTACTATGTGCAGGTGTCACACGAGAGACTGGTACAAGCAGAATGTCGATCGGTTAGAACAAACCAAAGTGTAAGCTTCTTTACGTTAGTTCAATTGAATGATTCCGGTCTCATTAACCATTTGGGAATAGGTACGTCTCATACAAATGAAATAATTCTTATCTGATTTTCAAATAACGGAAGTATCCGATAAGTCGATGTGAGAGTGGAGGATGGTGGTATTTACCTATTGAAGGTTTGGGGAGGGGGGAATAG
>CAJVQX010000041.1:0-20000 GCA_911387935.1 Dolichovespula saxonica
TACTGTAGGAATTCTTAAATCTTTGTGGATTCTTTCATTTGTTATATACCACGAAACACTGCAAATGCTCTGCAAGATTTATGATTGAAATCTTTTTCAGAATTTTAATGTTTGAGTTACCAGCGGTTCTCCATAGTTGAACTCCATAAGTCGAAATGGGTTTTAGAATAGTATTGTATATAACGAGCAGAAAGTATCAGCTAAGTTACTAAATCTAACAAATAAGCATCCCGCGCCATTAAATGAGCGACAGCCATCCATTTTATGTCGCTTTTGTTTGAAAGTACCAAAAATCGAAGGGATTCCACTCGTCTTCGCATTATCCATATAAGCATGTATATAAAATAAAATTATGACGTACATCGGTTCCCTTAAATTGAAGGGACACCGATGAAGTTATACAGATGAAAAATTACTTCTCACCTTGCGCACAAATTGTTCTGCGCAAGCGGTTAAATACGAATTTAAACATCTGAGTGCTGAGCGTTTTTTCTATGTACTATTCAAAAGTGCTAAACAGAAGACGACGAAAAGAGTTGATTTGTTATATATTTAATATCTTTCATAATTTTTAACATATTCTAATAAAAATTTTACACACGAATACATTTTTTATGTATTATTTAAAATTAATAAACATTTATAAGATATTTTTGAAAATAAATGCTTAAACAACTTTGGAATTAACCATAATTTTTTCTTAAAAGAAAAAAATAACTTTGAATAGAGATTTTATAATTATTTTAAATTAAAAGTGTCGGTAGTGTGAAAAAAATTGAGAATTAGTTGTAAACGATATCTCGGAAAGATCTTATTAAACCATTAAATGCTTCTTGAATTTTTTTCCCAATAACTAAACATATTGGCTCTTCAAGTTATTCTCATTTCCAACAGTACAACTACGAAAGCTTTCATTTCAATGAGATTTCCTTGTCTCCAATGTTTTGCTCTTGAATGAGGCTTAGTGTTTACATTCAAACATAAAAATTGAGTGGCGTATATATTAATTTCGGTAATTATAATTGACCAACGAGATGCAGAAAAAAATAAATCATATTTGAAGTGAGATGGTGCTCGCAGCGTTTTGTCCCAATCGATAAAGAGTGCCAGCGGGCTCCTCAGCACTCAACTGGTTAAATTATACAATCACGTCAATAGGAATATGATACGACATATAAATAAAATTATTGATTATCATTTGAAGGAAGGAAATAAAAAAGAATGTTATGCTATTTGTACTGTAAAATAATAGTGTAAAAAAACGATTTTTTTATCAATTATCGACGAATATATCGAATTATTATTCGACTGTTTTCTTCAGTTGAGTATTTTAAATGACGCGCATGCGCACAACGAAGAAAGTGCTCTGCCGGACAGAGAAAACGATAATAACGATACCTTAATGTCTACGGCTGTTTCCCTCGCCGAAAATTGAATTTAAAATATGGATCGACTGATGTAATAGATTATGAAAACATAAAGAAAAATAAATAAAGTCAAAAAGCAAAAGAAAGAGTAAAAAGGAGAGAAATACCAAAAGAACGGTGGCACACATGGGAGGAAATTTAAAATTAATATAATATAAATCGCGAAACACGCGCGCTTTTATCTGGCTTAGCGGGAACAGTTTCAAAATTTAAATTTAATTTAAATTTAATTTGAATTTTTCTTTCTACCGTTCATTTATTTGATCAAAAAAGAAATCGACAAAAGGTGAATATGTAGGTACATTCGCAACGTGATATTATAAGTGAAAATAGTACAGGGAAATGGATTTCAATTGGATATTTGTTGAATTGGGGAAAAAGAAAGAAACGAATATTGTCCAGTCAATAAAAAACAGAACAATAAAACTATATTACATAACTAGGTGCATTTATTTCTATCTACATTTTATGTGCTTGCATATACGATATACCGATATATGCATGCGTATAAATATGTATACTTTATTAAAATTATTGAAATATTTTATATTATTTAAATATATTAATTAATTATCTTCAACATGAAAAACTATTGAAATAATACAAATTGTTAGGTTAAAATCAAAATTATTCAAAAATATCGTACAACCGTTTTAATCGGTCGTCGAGTGTTCTTTAGTTCGTACTTCCGCTACGTTTTTATATACGTGTAGACTTATGGGTGCATACTCGAGCGTACAAATAGAAACGATGACGAAGAATCGTAGAGACAGTTGCCGTCAGTTCATCGGAGGAATCTGTACCCATCTGATCACCGAAGAAGCAGTACCCTCTTCGGTTCACCAGAGCCGCAGTTTCCTCTTCAATTAACCGTAGATGCAAAGAATGGTAAGGAGGTAAGAGAGTAGACACAGACGCATAATTTATAATATCGAAAATGATACGGACTTATAAGTACGTACCGCATTTTTGTATATTTATATTAACGTATACGTTTTAAATATACGTATACATCTATTCATTTCGTTAGATTCTCAAGTTGACGTTTACGTATCCTTCTTTTAATTTCTATATCAATAGGTTTTTATTTGTAGGTTAAATGAATGTAACGTCAGGAAAATTTAGGATAATAAACTTTACGTGATTTCTTCTCATTTTCTTATTTCATCATCATTATTATTATTCTTGTAAAGTCCCAGTGCTGGTAGGTAAGATGGAAAACAAAAAAGAAAGGAAAAAAAATGTGAGTAACTTCATCTCTGTTGGATATTATTATTGCTCTTTTGTTTTCTTTTATTTCAAATTAATAAATTATTTTTTTAAACCATTGCCACATTTTGAAGAGTCAGATTTGCAAGGAGAATTTGCAGCCAAATGTAAACATCACCTGTCAGTCACCTAGTTCTATTATAACACATTTCTTATCAGCCAGACTCATATTCAACTGTTCAAAAGAAACATGAGTATCAGGAGTCTGACTGGTATTGGATTATTCAAAGGAAATAGGAATATCAGGAGCAGGACTAGTATCCAATTTTTCAAAGCAATTATGAATATCAAGAGTCCATCTAATGATCTGTTATTCTTTAGTTTTTATCATTTGGTTTTGCAAATCAAACACGTTTTTTACAGTCTGTATTAACAGTAATCCAATATTCTTAATAATTTATTATTTTATCAACTTTATATATCATGTCAAAGAGACGTAGGAAAAATACTAAAAAAGCAGATATGTAGGAATGCAAGAATAATGTAGAAGCTTTGAATTTTAACCTTCGAAATGTCAGATTCCGATAAGAAGAATATAATAGTGTTAGTGAAGAAAGTGCCGGAGATGAAAGCTGTGCAGAAGGAAATATAATAACTAAATGGAGTGGAGGAAGTAGGATTGAAAGGAAAAAAGATAATGTATCAGCTATTTGATATTATTTCCAGTTGTTTGTTTTCTTATGAACAGAAAAAACGAAGCGAAACGAGACGGGAATACGGAAAATGTAAGGTAGCTTTGCGTTTATTCGAAAAATAATTTATTTGTTAAAAAAAATAAAAAAAAATTTATTTGTCAAATATCATACCAAGCAGGACTCTTAGGTTTTTGATTCTTGAGAATTTTTCAATAAAATAGTTATTTAAGGATTCATATAATTAAATTTTTGGTTTATATTTTGATATTAATTTTTTTTTATTTTATTTACTTAAAAAAAACGAATTAAATTTTTGTTTCTGAAGTTCTTGGTTCAAGTTCATTTGAATTCTGCAGAGGAACAATCCTTTAAAGTGAATAAGAGCACAGCTACTTCTCTGGCATATCCAGGCCGGGTGTCATTTGTTTCAAGTTCAGACAACTCATCTCCTGCCTCTTTGGCTACTTTCCTGAACATTTGTTGTCACTGCCTTGGGCTTGAAATTTTCTGACCTGGAAGGTATTAGAAGAAGTTGATATCAATCAGTGGGTCTCGATCATCAGAAGAAAACGGTAAGAGAATACAAAAATTCAATCATTTTGATTTTAGTTTGTTGAATGCACAATGTGATTTATTTTACTTTATTGATGTGATTAACCTAACTTATGTTTAATAACGTAATAGCATTACTAATGTGATGACATCTTTACATCTTTATTGTATATAACATTATTACATCCTTTGCTCATGTGAATTTTATTTACATATCGATGGGATAAATGTCCATGATTTTCATTTGTGTTGTCCTTCGAATGTATTGATCATGAATCATTACAATTAGTTTCTTTTTTTCTTATATTATTACTTAACATCTTCGTAAGTTTTAGACGATAGATTTATTTTAAGCCATAAACACTCTTAGTGAATTTACGAAAGACGAAATAGAGTTATTTAGCTTTTCCTCGTTAAGTAAACCTTGTTAGTTAAAGGACTAGAAATGGAGTTTGTATTTAAATACTGAAAATAATTGCTGTGTTTATCGAAGTGTTACAGATTTGTATTTATTTAGAGGAAAAAGAAAAAAGAGAAAAACGTTTACGAATGCTAAGAAAATAAGATTCAATGGACTGAATAATCTGGGAGAAAAATTCTCATGGAAATTGAGATAAGTTAAGGAAAAAGTTGGTTTTTCTTTTTTGTTTTTTCTGCTTTTATTATTTATTATTCATTTTTTCCTCTCTTGTTTTAGTGTAATAAATGTCCGATATAAATACGGACATTTTACAAATTACAGACGGAAATATAAATCCTATATAAATACTTAGATATTATGTTGAGAGTCTATTAGGTCAAAGATGTCCTAACGTTTTTTAATTCTTGGACGAATAGGAATTCTTTTGGATCGTTTATTACATATTAAAGAAAGAAATGTATTGTAGCGTTACGTTTTATATTAGTTAGAAATGTTCTACGAGTGGAAACGAAGATTTTTCTTAACGAAACTTATTTTCGTTTGATACAGAAACATTAATAGTTTTATTTTATATGTACTTATGAGTAATCGTCGCGTTCTCTAGAACCTGTAGTTATGATACGTCATATGTTAAATATTAAATAATAAATAAATATTAATTAACGATTTATGCCGAGAGTTATATTTTTATCGCCTAGAGGTTATTTATCTGTTTGGTTCCTTGTTCTTTTCCTGATGGACAAGCTAGGAGGACGCGTTTTCCTTTGTTTTGTAAATAAAAATTTCTTATCAGAGCGATCTCACCCTGCACAATAAAAATAAAATCTGTCATATGTTTTACAGGTCGGGGGAGAGACGCTGGAGAATTATATACGAAAGAATTATATACGAAATTGCGAATAATCAAAAGTGAGTGATTGTTGTAACTGAAAGGGAAATAATTATTTCAACGTGAGAACAAAAAAATCTTGACTTTCGTACGTAGATATCGGCGGCTGAAGTGGTGAGTACACGTCCAACGAGAAAATTAAACGAAACGTACTTCGAATTGTGGAAATTGTAGGTGAAGATAGTATTAATCCTTCATGAATCGTAGACCCACGTGAACGGTGGCACAACAGTAAAAATCGAAGATAATCAAACCTAGTGGATGTCGAAGACGATAGAGGGTCGATGGGAATCCGGTAAGAAAGGCAAGTTTTTATAATAGAAATTTGAATTGTGAATGAAAAGGAAATCCTCGAAATCTATAGAATCAAATCCTCGTACTTTAGTTTCCCCCTTTGTTGTATCTTTGAGAGATTTGAAGTAGCGAAGATAATTCTAATTGAATTTCACTTTTCATGATGGTTCTTTGAAGTTCTTTATTATCGGAATACATTTGTACGGATAATAATAAAGTTAAAATTTGTATGGCTATAGAATCTAAGGATATTATATCCGAATTGTGAACATTTAATCGTTAAAAGGAAAATTAAAAAGAGAGAGAGAGAGAGAGAGAGAGAGAGAGAGAGAGAGAGAGAGAGAGAGAGAGAAGCGAGGAAATTAGAAACGAGATAATACAAATTTTATTTTTATCATTTAGTACATTTAATTTATCAATGAAGACGAAAACGAAAGCACTAATAAACCAAAAGTAGAAATAAATCAAGCAGAAGTATACGAATCGAGCCAGCACGATACAAAAGAAATGTTGAAGTTTGCAGGGAAATACTTGAAATGCGGAAAAGCAAGAATTGAGGAAAAAAGGGAACTGTATGTTGGTGGTGCGACGGCGGCAACAGTTTGGACGGCAGAATTATCTCAAACAAAGGAATCAAGTGTATTCGTAACGGAATTATTCAACGATCCAAGGAAATTTTGAAGGTTCGACGATACAGTAGAGTGAGCAATTCACAATGGAAGGATCTTGCAAAAGTTAAGTATAGAACTGTTACAACGAATGCTATAGCGAGAGAAATGCAAGGAACAAATAACATGGCATTATGATACGTACGGTCATCTATATTATCGACAATTAAACAAATTTAATACAAGAAAAAAAAACATGATAACGGATTTACAGGTATGAAATCATGAACACACGTGATTATTTTGCACATGTGATGTATGCGATTAAGGGGGAAATTCGTTTCACCTATCGTACAAGGATTTCGCCAAATACAATTGAATTTTATTTGTTTTGAATTTTAGTGGAATTTAAGAGATATAAGAAACGCGTTGAAAAGGAAACGGAAAGGAGGTGGGCGATGAAGAGATCTGACGTCGTAATGTTAGGTAGAGCCAAGAGAAAGTACAGAACAAATAATAAAACCGCAACTAAGCAACGAACTCCTCTGGACGACTTAAGATTATGAGAACGGGAGAAAAAGAGGAAAATCATGTAAAATTCTTCACAAGAGGTAGAAAATTCAGCTCACGTGGAAGATCTGGATGAAACTTGTATTTCCACTTACATACCGTCAGAAATATTTACAAGGGACGACTGGTCGCTATGAGACAAATTATACGACGAGTCCATTTATGATGAATTACAGGTGGATATTAACGGATCGGAGGTATAGTCAACGAAATTCTTTCAAATGGATGGGTATATAGAAATTAAACTACAGCAGAAATGGAAGATCGATCGTTATAAAGGAAAATTAATTTGTACGAGATTACAAACGGAAATATGGAGTTGATTTTAACGATGTATTCGCAACGCTTCAGAAAAACGAAATTATAAGCGTACCTTTAGCTGCTTGTTATTCGAAAGTAAATACACGTTGATTATGATGGACGTTATTACTGCTCACGTTCAAGGAGAATTTTCCTCCAAAAATTTCTATGGATAAACCCGAGACTTTTCATAATTAACGGAAAGGATGATGAAGTATGTCCGTTGGAACGTCATATGGATACTAACATAATCCGTAATATGGATCAAAATAATCCGGCCATGAACGGTATGAAAAATTAAAAAACCATTCATTAACACACACGTCGACTACCGTGTTACCCGCATTCGGGTAACGGCAAAAGTTCTCATGGGGTCTTATTTGACTAATTCCGAAGGAATTTTGTAGGAATTTGGAAATATATTCCACAGGATGTAATAAAGCTATCGGATTGTTATAAAAGTAATAGAAAAATGGTTTATCGAACAAATTATTTAACGTGTAAAACTTTAAAGCATTCTATACTAGGCTGAGGAAGGTCAGGTCAATTTGGACAAAAAGTTATTGTCTTCTTTAAACTCTCTCGGGCTATTGATCGGTCCATTTGATGTCCTTTATGCGAATAACATAGTTAACATGCACGTCTTACGAATAATTCAGAATCATTTTACCGAAAGGCGGATATTATTATGCTGACTCTCGTTGAAGGCAAGGCTTTGCTCTATTTTCAGGCATCCCTAATATTAATTTCGAAACTAATAATTCTCCAAATCTTCTAATATTCACGTTCCTCTTTGTTGCAATATCGCAAAGCATCAAAGCGTTTGAAATTGAAATTACCATGGGAAGTCGAATAACAAGTATTATTATTATTATTATTATTATGGCAACCACAAGCGATTCGCATTACTAAAATATCGATGGGAGTACGAAGCAGAGTACGCATAGTCCAGGATTATGCACTTGACCTGGAATAGCGCATTGGTAATTATCGAAGTGTATTATTACGATGTATAAAAAGAACTATAGACTTTGGTATAATTTATGAAAAAGGTCAATAATAACGTGCATGCCTACGCTGATGCTGCTTGGGGGAGCGAAATAGGCGATCAAAGATCGTACGTAGGGAAGCTATATCATCCTAATGCAAATGGGCCAATTAGTCGGTAAGCTAAAACGCAAAAATCGGTAGCGCTATTAGTAATTATGAAGGACACAATTTATCTTAGAGGAGGGTTACGTCATATGCAATATACGAATTGTATAGACGAATGCATAGTAATTTATTGTGATAAAGTTCTATACATCTAAGTAGAAATGCAGTAAACATTGTAGGAATATACACATATATCGAAGATATCACTTCTTTAAAGAAGTACATGAACGACGAAATGTAGAAATCACTTATATGTTGATACAGACTTATTAAAAGCAGATATTTTAAATAAATCTCTATTTAAGAATAATCGTGACAAATGTGTTAAACGATTATGTTCATCGAACGCATCAATGGAGACAGTGTTGGAAGAAAATCATAGTTACAGTATGTTATAGGTTATTGATATACTAATTAACGATTTATGCATCCGTTATGCTTTTGTTACCTAAATATTAATTGTTGCAATTTTGTAGAGCATCAAAGCTCTTCCAATTGAAATATCCAGGAGAAGATGAATGCGTGGTTTTGTTATTATTACAAACACTCGCATTACTAAAATATCGATGGTAGTATTTAGCAGATTACTTTGAGTTCAAGGTCGTGCGTAACCTGAAGGAGACTTCGTTGGAAACATGTGCGGAATTCAATGTTTTAAACATTGATAATTGGAGAACAGCAGCATTTGCATGCGTATATGTAGACGATGGAGAAAGTGACATAATTGTCATACTCTCTACTTCGATGATATATCAAAAGGATATCGAGATATAAACAGACAAAACGAAAGAAAGAAATTTTTAAAACAAATGTTTATAATGAACGATTTAGGACCATTATATACAGAATATTAGGTGTAAACATCAAACAAAAAGAGAATACTGGAAAAATGAAATTGTAACAAGAGATATATGCGAATGATTTACTCAAGCAAATTCAGTATGTTAGACCGTAAATCAGTAACCACACTGTGTGTTTCGAACACTTAAATTTCAAAGGAAGATGAACCGAAAAATAGAACAGGAAACATGAGTAATGGAAGGGCAACTATGTAGAGAAATTATAGGCTGGTTAATTCATATGAAAAATGCAACACGTCCTGATTTATCATTTACTACGTAAGTGCTTTGAGCCGATTACGTTCTGGACACGGAATAGCGTATTGGAAATTGGCAAAAAGAATTATTTCGGTGTGTAAAGGGAACTATAGACATTGATATACCTTATGAAAAAGATAATGATAAGATTTATACCTACGTTGATGATGATTGGGGTAGCGACATCGACGATCAAGGATCGTACACGAGAAGCTTTATTATCTTAATACTAATATACTAATCAGTTAGCAAGCTAAAAAGCAGAGAATGGTAGCAATAGGTACAATGTAGGCTGTGTATATGGGATTATCAGAAATTACGAAGGAAATAATTTATCTTAGGTGACTCTTACGTTGTATGAAATTTACAAATCATATAGACGAATGTACAATAAATTATTGTGATAATGAAAGTTCTATACATCTGAGTAGAAATGCAGTAAACATTGTAGGAATATACACATATATCGAAGATATCACTTTGTTAAAGAAGTACATGAATGACGAAATGTAGAAATCACTTATATGTGGATACATAATGGCGGATTTTTATCTTGCACGGAGACTTCCAGAATCCCGTAAAACTCCAGAATCTGATTGGACGAGTTCGAGGAGCTCGGTATCGTCTTAGAGAAAAAGGAAGCTGCCGGAGGGTCGGACTCCATCTCCATCAATCGTTGTCAAGGCCCTGGAGCCCGGTATTGGATTCTAAGAACACGCCCATCGACTATAGTCTTCCCATCACTACCTCGTACCTAAAACCTCAGCAGAGGATGGTTGAGAAGAATAAGGCATTAAAGTAAGCAGGTGAAGAACAACAACATTAGAAGCAAGAACAACAACAACAACAACAGCAGCAGCAACAACAAACGATGTGAACGACGGAGAAAGAGAATAACAGACTCACCTCTACGCCGTAGCAGCCAGGGGCCGAGGACTTTGGCGGTCCGCAGCAGAGCTGCCTTAATTATCGTCGAGTTTCCTCCAAACTTCCTGTCCTTTCCATTCTCTCTGTCTGCCTCTCTCTCTCTATTTCTTTAGATCTAGCTCTTCGAGTTATCTCTCCTATCTTTCCATCTCCTTCTTTACATTTCTATGTTTATTTTTTCTTTTTCCTCCATGTCCATTTGCATCGGTTCTCCTACTTACTACCACCCTTCGACATCTTCACCTTTTATCTCAAAATACCTATCTTCTCGCTCGTCGAAAGGATGACGGAAAAGTGGAATTAAAGTCGTCGAACAAGGAGAGAACTAAAGTTTTCTCGAAAGATGTAACGTGTCTTTGCGCGCGAACTGCTCGATACCAAATCTTCGGTATTCTTAACTTCTTTTTCTTTTACCCTTTTAGGATGATACTTCAGAATGTTGAAATCCCTCAAAAAACTTAAAATGATCTCGTTTCTGTGCATATTTGTCATAATCGACTATCTTTTTCACAGATATCGTTGAGGCAATATGTTTCTGTGAAACATATGAGAAAGAATTTTGACAATTATTCAAAAAATAGAAATGAATGGTTATGATTTCGATTGATGAATCATGAAACGTCTTCTTCCTATATGCGTTTATAGCTGTTATGTAGATCGCATTTTCGATTAGAGTTCGTCGTGCAATGTTCTCTAGTACCATACTTACAATTAGATGGGAATAAAGATATTTGTATGTCTCTTAAGTACAGTACAAGCAGGTGTAGACCTTTTAAAAGAAACATTAAAATTTCAGGCTCGCCTTCTCTGCTTGCTGCAATTACTTGCTTTACCTTCGTCTAGGATTCCTAAAGATTCTAGGAGTCTTACTGATGGCTAGTTACATACAGGAGATAGAAAAATTATGTTTCGTACCTTTTTCGGACGAAGGTGGTCGAGTCAAGAAAGTATAAGAAAAAGGTGAAAAAGAAAAGAAAATAAAAGAAAGAAGAAAAAGAAAAAGGTATGAGAGAGATAATATAAAAGTTTGAGAAAGATGGAATAGGAGTATAAGAGTTGTTATATGAGGGAGGTAAGAAGAAAGGTGGATCGCACAACCTTTTTTGGATTTTGGAATTTTACAAGTACATCGTGCGTTTCTGAAGCGAGAAGGCGAAAGGATAAGAAGGTACGACGAGAGGTGCACCAATGCAAGGGGTGCAAAGTAATCCCCAGTCTTCCTTTTTCACCGGAGGACAACAATGAACGTCAGCTCTCTCTCCTAGAAATGCATTGCATTCTGAACAATATCCAACAATAAATGCAAGCATGTTAGCGATAACGACCGTTGTGAATGAGCCTTAATACTGGGAACTACCTAGAACTATTGTTCGGCTTTCAAACAAGAAACATATCTTCAGATTCGTGCTATCCCGCCTAATGGGAAGAAAAAGTAGTATCGGACTTTTGTGTACGGATCCTTTCGTAATGGCTCACCTTGGACAACGGGGAAAGATAAAACAAAGAAAACAAAAAACGGAAAGTAGAAAGAGAAAGAATCTTTTAAAAGTTTATTGTTTGTTGACGACAAAAATAAACGATGTTATGTCAATTAATTAAAGTTAATTAAGAAAGTACAAGAATACATGAGTTGTGAACCATTGTCAGATTATCTGTATCATTAATAGTGAGTGAACATATAATAAGTAATTGAATTAAACAGACTGCAAAATGAAATATAGATAACTTAAAAAGGGAAGAATATTCGTCATATAAAACGAAAAGCATTTGTTTTTCCAACAACCTGTAAAAGCCAGATGGAAGCTCTACGAGTTCTCGTCACCCTCTCTCTCTCTCTCTCTCTCTCTCTCCCTCTCTGAAGATCCTTCTTTAATTAAAATTAAAAAACGGCAAACGCTGGATACCCTACCTCATTTTCATCCCTTACCAATCCAACCCTATTCTCTATCTCACTCTCTTTTTCTCGCCATTTTCATTTTTCTTCTACCATCGTCCCTGTATCCACGAATCTACCTTTTCCTAACCCTTCTCTCTCTCTCTCTCTCTCCCTGTCCGTCTACCTCTACTTCTCTCTTGCTCGCTTGCTCACTCTTGGCACCGATTTATATTCATAATTACAACATAATCACACCATTCACGTTTCACCTAACTTCGCCATTTCTGCTAGTTGGATACGTACGATAAAGAAATTATTGATTGATAATGGAATAAAATCAAGGGAGAGAGAGAGATAGAAAAAGGGAGAGGAATCTTGTTTACGTCTCTACAATTTTTCTCTATAAATTGGACTAATTTAGTGAAATCGATGAATGCAATGAATTAATGTGAAATAAAAATTTTCCAAATAAACGTAGTTATCGAAATAACGAAAGTGTGATAGAAATAAGACTGAAGTATTCACGAAATTATGTAAAAATCATAAGCTAGCTCTTCCAGTTTATTTATCGTTTCGAAGATCGAAACGACTTTATGAATGACCATCTACGTAAACGCAACCCGAGAAGAAAGTACTTTACAATTCTCTTTTTATGGAAATAAGCTGACGTTATTAAAGCGATCCGCTAAAAATGGAGTTACGATTATTGCGTGGTGTTATGGTATTCGTTGCTCGATATAAGCCATACGAAATGCGTGCACGTTCGTAATCCATGTTCGTTGACGATGTCAAAGGTATACCTCCAGCGATTCCTCCCCCATTGTCAGCCCCTTATTATTAATGGCTAGTAAATTTCAGCTTTAATTGTAGCACCCTTAAACACTGACACGACGTTCCTACCGCAATGTGCCTCATGTACAGACTCCGAAAACCGTGCCAACCGTAAAGAGTTGAATCTCTTATATTTCTCTATCTTTTTTTCTCATTTCTTTTATCTGTTTATCTCCTTTCCTTTTTTTTCTTTATTTCTTTGGCAACCCAGATCAATGATCGTAACGGAATAGTTATTATATTAGAATATCCAATAAAGATTTCCTCTCGCAAATTTATATCTCGAATTCGATATAATCAAAACAACGGAAGTCGAGTATCTATCGATTAATTCGTCATCAATTTTAAGTCTTTCGCGAAAAGAATACACATAGAATTGACGTCATCCAAATTTTCCCAATCGGCTGAACGACCAAGCGAACGATTTGAAATTATTCTCGGAATCGTTCGATGATACCACGATTGTACTTTAATCGGCCAGTATTCGTTATTAATGAAAAGCTAATTATCGCTCATCGCCGACCGAATATTAAATCCTTCGAAACGCATTTCATATCGTTTACGCAATTAATTTCATAAATATTGGAATGCTTATTGGATTTTGGAAACGAAAAAAGAATATAGAGAAAAATAGAGAGCGAAAGAGAGAGAGAGAAGTATACGTAGTAACGTACAATGTTTCTTTTCATAGAATTGCCGGAACAACAAACATTCACATTGTATACTTACGTATAAATAAACAAAAAAGAAGAAATATCAAAAGGAAAAGAAATACTTTTCTTTCGTTGTAACAAAAGAAATAGATCAGAGTAGTAGATTACCAGAGTTCGATAGAGAAAGATTGAGAACCCCTTTAGGTAGTAGAACATCCCTACCCTCTTGTTTCAGATCCCCTGCAGAACTCCCTCCACTACGCATAGCACCAACTCGCCAACAAATCGATAGCAGCGTATCACACAGACGTTCCTGACACACGCCCACGGAAGATGATCTAAATTACGCCCAACTGCTGCCGTTGCTTGCCGCACGTGCGAATTCACCTATGTATGCGCGCATGTACCGGTGTACAATGAACGGACGCATCGAAAAGTTTCTTTGAATGCACGTTGAATAAGCCTGACGAGTTTCTCTCTCTCTCTCTCTCTCTCTCTCTATTTCGTTCTCTACCCACGGTTCTATCCTCTTATGTCTCTTATGTCTTATTCTATCGTCAAATCGATATGCGTGTACACGTGGGGGGGCACAACTTGTGAACTGGCTCGCCTGCTTGCAATCGAGCGTTGGGAACTAAAAAAAAGACAAAGAAAAATACCAAAAATCTTTTTCATTCGTTTTTCACTCTTACCATTTTCGAAAATTAATACTTGATATACCTTTCTTTTGAAAAGTAACCTATAAATTTGAAATAGTCAATGTTACGAATTAACACAAATCTTTAGTTTTTGCTTGGAATACCTCTAACACGCAGTAACAATTCGTATTTATTATTAACAAATAGGAATATGAATATATATATATATATATATATATATATATATATATATATATATTAAATCTAGTCCTAATTAGTGTCGTTTTTAGTGTTTTTGATCAGGAAGCACTTCAGGCTCTTTTGGTTAGAAATCCTCAAATAACTCAACAAGAGCTTGCGACAGCTTTAAACTGTTTGCAAAAAACTATTTGTAATCAATTGCGGTCATTTGGTAGGGTCCAAAAGTTCGGCAAGTGGGTTCCACATGAATTAACCAAAAACAACTGCAATCAAAGAGTCACAATCTGCAGTTCGCTCTTCTCCCGTCAAAACCGATTGCCGTTTTTAGAGCTAATTGTTACCGGATGTGAAAAATGGGTGCTTTATGTTAATCTGAAGAGACGGCCACAATGGTTGGACAATTCGAAGCGCTGTAGCCCATACCGAAGCCTGACTTGCGTGCGAAAAAGGTGATGTTGTGTGTTTGGTGGAATTTTAAAGGAATCCTTCATTATGAACTTTTGCCAACCAATCCAACCATTACAAGTGAAGTGTATAGTGCACAATTGGAAAGGTTAGACCGAGCTTTGAGAGCAAAAGAACCCGCGCTGATTAATCGGAAGTGCGTAATTCTTCATCACGATAACGTACGACCGCATACTGCAAGAATCACAACCTGCATATTCTCCAGATATTGCCCCATCCGATTATCATTTGTTTCGTTCCTTGCAAAATTTTCTTCTTGGAAAACATTTCAATAATGAAGAGTGCCTCAAAAACGTCTTGACCGAATTTTTTGAATCAAAATCACAAGCATTTTACAATAGAGGGATTAAGATGTTACCTGAACGTTGGGCACAAGTAGTTGAAAACAACGGCGACTATATCGTTGATTAAATTGTTTTGTTTTGTTTAACTAAATTAGTTTTACAAAATGTATTGGAAAACGGAGAATAATTATTACTAGACCATATACATATTATATGTATATGCATGCGTGCATGCGCGCGCGCGAGCGTGTGTGTGTATGAATGTATCTTTATGTAACCCGTCATAAAAATTTATACTTGTTTACAGAATGCTTACACCGTCGTGATAGCTTCGACGCTAAAAGTGCGTTTCCAATCGAATATATTTCTCAAACGAAAGCACGGTACATTCGATGATGATGATGTGATGATGATTCGACGAAGATTGAATGGTGTACTCTCAATCCATATATCAGGTGTGTGTGTGTGTGTGTGTATGTACATTCATACATCCACACATACATAAATATATCCATTTTATTTCCTTTCGATATTTCGTCCAATTTATCTAACCACACAGAAGTTGATATCCTCGTTCTTGATTTTGGAATATTAATGATAAGTACTAGAATATCCTTGATGGAGGCAAGAATGTATTCGAAAGACTATAAAAGTGTCATGGCAAAAGGAACACCACAATTCTAAAGGAATAAGGAAGGAAGCCTGAATGTCAGGGTACACCCAACCGTTACAGATACAACGAACGCTCGATTTCTATTTCTTTCTCATTCTCTCTTTCTCTCTTTCTCTCTCTCTCTCTCTCTCTCTCTCTCTCTCTCTCTCTCTCTCTCTCTCTCTCTCTCTCTCTTTCGAAGCATTTAATCAGTAACTTAGGCGCTCGGTGAGCCCCAAGTACTCTTGGGGATGCGTTCCCTTTAGTTTCCCGCGCCCAACAATAATTTTTCTCCCCCAGATGCAAGCCAGTCATCGAGTCACAATCGTGGGGAGCGAGGGGGTGAACGGTGGAAGAGAGGAAGTCGGGATAGAGATAGCGAGTTCTCTGGTCCCGCGTTTTGCTCTCACTGTTCACCCTCTTTCCACTCTACGCCATACTCCGAGTGTACCACCGTAAACCCCCTACACGTTGCACCCAACTCATCCCATTCCCTGTATGTCGTGATTGCACTGCCGGGGAGCGATATTGGGGTGCGTATTGATCGGCAGAACTGGATGTACTTCGCCCTCTATCTTCTCCATTTTCTCTCTCTTTCACTTCTCTCTCTCTCTCTCTCTCTCTCTCTCTCTCTCTCTCTCTCTCTCTCTCTCTCTCTCTCTCACTTTGACATTATATCACTGGGTATATATATTGTATATACCTACTATGTATTCGACCGACCTTCTCTAACTTCTCCGACTCTAGTTTCCGGCCTTTGATTCTTGGGTTCAACCTACGTCACCTATTCCACATCCTACTTCGTTTCTCCTTTTTCTTAATTATTTTCTTCTTCTCCTTCTTCTTCTTCTTCTTCTTCTTCTTAATGAATAAGATGAGGGACTTTATGGGCGAGGAAGGAAGGAAAGAATGAAGGAAGGAAGGAAGGAAGGAACTCGGTAGAATTGCCACGTAGGATTTACCGACATTGGATACGCCAACGAAGGCGAGCATGCGATTCATTCTCCAGCAGCCACCCTTAAGAATTTTCTTACGACAACGAGGAAAGTTATCCCGGACTACTGATATTCTTCGTCGGAGGGAATTGAAATATTTGGCGAGGTTTTTGAAAGGTGAAAATCTACTTTTCGAACGTCTTACGTATATATACGTACATAAATAAGACGAACGACTTCGTTTTCCTTCCGTTTTTTAGTAAGAACTTTCTTTTAGTTGTTGAGAAAAAGGTAGCACACGAAAACATCAATTCTTTTTCCTTATTTTTTCTCTCTTTCTCTCTCTCTCTCTCTTCCTCCTCTTCCACTTTTTATATGGACGGTGGAAGAAATACTATAACGAGAAACAGCATCGTACGTGTTACCCCAACATCGTGCTTGCATTATCGTCGAAATTGATGCTTTCAAACATGAACGATGAAAGAAATGTCCACGGCTCGAACAGATCAGGAATTCTTTATCGCAGTCGTCGATTCCAGTTGTGACGATGCATTCCATAATCGCATTCCTCTGATTATTTTGTCGAATCTCATCGTAGACAGGTATGTATCGAAATACCGATGTATTATCAATGATAATACCTCGGATATTTCTTTCTCCGTGATCTCCTTATACGAGCTAAATGGAAAGTATCTATGAGAATAGAACGGCCATGGGCGAGAAGGGGAAATGAGAAAGAGAGAAGTGCTGCGAACGATTAGACTCTCCCTAAACTCCATTTTCGTTGAACGCATCTCCGAAATTTTTGATATTAGATATCTACCTAAAGAACGGACACATATTCTGCGAAGTAATCGTGCCTGAGTAATTGACTCATCCCTTCGTTCGTTCATTCCTTTATTCGTAGAAAGGAGAAGGAGATACCTGGATTAGTGTTCTAGTTCAAGGAATCGTACGTGCCCTCCATTTTTGAATCAGAAAGCCGCTCGATAGAAGATAAGACTCGGCTAAGAGTGAAATTTTGTTCAGACGTCAAAAGAGAGAAGCTTTACTTTTGCAAGAGATAAATGGTAACGAGTACGTTGAAAACTTTCTAGGGTTCGATCAAAGCTTTTGTTTCTCTCACGATCAACGATCTCTCTCTCTCTCTCTCTCTCTCTCTTTCTCTTTTTTATTCTCTCTTTCTCGTTTTATCTCACTCTCTTGTATGCGTTGGATGCATCTCATCTCTGTTAATCCGCGAACAATACGGTTCCATCGTGTTCAGCTTGCATAGTCGCATTCCTCATTAAGTCGGTGGACGTCGCGGGCGAGCTGGAGCGGACATTAGCAATATTGTACCTCGTCACTCTGGAGCGTACGAAGAAGACGTACGATTTAGTCGTTTGCCCGGTGACAAAGGATATCTTCATGACGCGTTCCTCGTTACATCGACGCTTGCTGGCCGGGGGATCATTGTCTAGTGTGGCTGACTACTCACGAGAGAAGTCCATGCGTGAATCTGTGGTGTGTGTGTGTTCATGCATGACGTATATACGTAGGTAAAGAGAAGCGATGTAGGGGAGGAGTAAGTAGATTTGATTCGTACTTAAGAGGACACATTGGGTGATACGACTGTTCGTACTCCGTTTTCATCCTGATCCAAGCGAGCAACCCCTCTATCCACCGTTGATTCCTCTAACCGGCCATACTTTTTACTGCGTGGTCGTGGGAGGTGGTCGAAGAGTGTAAGGCTTAAAAACGAAACAGTCGACGTCACGCGATCCTAATTCGCTCATAACTAAAACTATTTTTATGACTATTCCAAGAAATTGTTATTTTTGTCAGATCTCGAAATTTTATTTTTACGATCAGTTAGAGGAACAAGAGTATAGATTTCATATTGAATTAAAATTTCATACTGAGCACCGCTGGATTCGCCATGTTGGTTACCAAGGCGTTGGTTGAGCTTTTTCCAGTTAGAAAAAAAAATAAAAAGAGAAAGAGAAGAAATATATAAAATATTAATACATAAACGAGAAATATTTTATCTATTATTTTTCTGACCACAATATTCGCCCAGCGAGAAACACATTATCAACAGTAGCACTGGCAGTATTCCACTGCACCACCAAATACATTCTGCATACTCGCCGAAAAGGGAGAAAGGAAAGCGTGTGCAGAATGCATTAGGGGTGCAAGGACGAAAGAATTAGAGGGGATATTCACGTACTATCTGTTTCATCCCTCATTTCCATAAAGCAAACGAGTACTCGCATCTCGCTAAGAAAATAAATCTCTTGTGTTACACCGATTTTCCCCTCCCCACACCCCTATACGATGATCCTTTCCAATGTTCTACTTGTTTTGGCAAAGTAATTAGAGTGTCTCACGTCTGAGATATCTATCCTTGAATCGCGAACGAAATTGAGAAGGGTAGTCGTTGAAGTAACGTCGATAGTAGAAAACAATTAGAAGGGGGTGAGAGAGAGAAAGAGAGAAAACAGCGCTCACCCCATCGTTCTATTCGCTTCCACCCTTTGGCCTTCTCATAGGCACGACGGCGTTCAATAACCAATAATCGAGCGTCACTTGTAAAATCTTCATTACACGCCGATGCTCTAATAAAATCCTCCACGCACTAATTTCCCTAGCTCTCATCTCGATTTACCCGATTTTCGCTCAAGGGAGTAATACGAGCATCCGTAGTCTTCTCTCTCTCTCTCTCTCTCTCTCTCTCTCTCTCTCTCTCTTTCGTTCTCTCTTTTTTGTTCTCCCTCTCTATTCTACGATCGTTACATTTTCCAGGCCTCCAGGATCGCGGTCATGTAAAAAGGGGCTTGATGAGCCGAAGGAAAGGAAAAAGGAAAAAGATCCAGGGGTCCAGTACAAATCGTTGAGTAAAACAATCGCGTTATCGCTTTATTTATCCACATTTGAGACTTGTAACTGTCTCTAGTAATATTAACTCCGTTTATTTTCTGGTATGTAAATAGAAATTATAGGTCGAAAATTTAAAATAACGTTTCCTAATACGTCATCCTATGTTTCATAGGCTTTTACGATTTATTCTGTATCTCTTAATCATCGTTCTTTTCGGGGACAAAAGACATTGTTTCTTTTTACAATCCAATGAACGTTGATATCTATCTTTTTTCTAGTTTTTTTTCCATTCCACTTTTCTCTTTTCTACATTTTTGTTAGTGTTTCCATAACGTACGAAATTACTTTACCACAAGATAAGAACGCGGAAGCTAATAACGTCACGCGATTGAAAAAGAAGTCCATCGGGCAGCTTTAACATCCATCATCCCCCTAACACCGAAAACTTTTCAAACCTCC
>CAJVQX010000041.1:25000-65000 GCA_911387935.1 Dolichovespula saxonica
AAAAAAAAAAGAGTCAAGAATGTACATCGATGTCTCCCCTCGTTGACAAGATTCTCAACAAGCATCACCGTCTCGTTTCGAATTACTTCCAATAGAGATTTCATACGTTCCTCTTTGTAAACTACACCTCCCAATTTCCAAACGTCATCGACAACCAGAAATTACTTCGAGCGATTCCTCCAAACCGATTAATCCGTCTCTGAATTATAAATTAGATTTTAATTAATGCGTAACGATCTTCTAACGAAGAAAAGAAATTGGAGTTTTTTGAATTGCAAGGATCTCCGTGGATGATTTAAAGATCTCGATTGAATGATCTCGATTTAAGATCATTCATTATTGATCGTATTTATTCAGTGATTTTTTTAATAATCGTTTGTGTACAAAATGTTTTTTTTTTCTTTTTTTTTTTTATTAGGCCTGAAAATATGCAATACTCCAAACACCGACGATACTTACGGGTACACAATTGCATGTCATCGGGGCCGTATAAAAAAGTTTAATCAAAACGAATATAATATTTTTCTTCCATTAAATCGTTCTTCTTCGACTCCCTTTCGAGATAACAAAAATAAATCAATAAACTAATGAATAAAATCTAACCTCGAAACTGCCGCATTCTCAAGTTCATTTTTAATATCGTTGTATATCTTTGCGGCCTCGTCGACAGAGGTTTTATCTCTGGTTCGAGTGGCCTCGTTGCTACGTTTCATCCAGAATGCTTCTTCCTCGGCAATCGAGGTGGATGGACGCGGGCCGAGAAGATCCTCTTCTAATTTTTGCAAAGTGGCCGGATCGAATCCGGATGATTTAAGAGTAGGAGCCCCAACTTGTCGTTGAACCTCTAAAGGGCGGAATCCTCGCCGGCTTCTATCGAAGTTACTTGCACCAAATCGTGAAAATTTTCTTTTGTAACGATCGAAGCCGACAGCTAGTAAAGAACGAACGAACAATCCGAAAGTTTATATATTTTTTTCCTTTTTTTTTTGATCGATTAAAAAGAAAGAGAGAGAAGCAACGTACGTTTGTATATGATAACTACCTTGAAAAAAACCAACGTGTTCCTTCCAGCAAGTAATTCGTTGCTGAGCTTCAAAGGGAGTCCATCGTTCTCGGTTTGAATTGGTTGAGCACAAAGGGTTCTGCACGTGGAATGATTGAAAAACTTTTTCAAAACCGGCGAGGACCACTTTATATCCTCTTGAACTGGTACACCGAAGAAATATCCAGCCGTAGAAACTATGAACGAACCGCGCCTATCGATTACCACCATTTTCTTCTTAATATAGATTCTTCAATAACGTCGACAATTTTCGTATAATTTAACGGATTTTGGTACGGTATTGTTATTATTAAGTCCAGCGGAAAAGTAGCATACGCGATGGATACACGTATGTGGTTTAAATGCGTAGTACGGGACGTGCCCGGGATAGTCATGTAATTGGCCTTACAGCTTGATAATCGTTCGAGTTACAGTGACAACCTAGTAGAAAAACAAAAAGCATTAATGCCACCCAATTTTCTATTAACACCTGGATACTATACAAGATGATATTATACCAACATATCCTATGGTTAATGCTTTTATATTTGAAAGAAAAAGAATTAATAAATAAAAAATAAAATATAAAAACAAACACGATTTCTACTATATAATATTTTTTTTTCTTTTGTTTTTTTTTTCTCTATACTAACCGGAATTTTTTTTCTTTTCAGAATTCGAGTAAGAAGAAAAGAAATTGCGAGTATACTGAAAAGATGATCATCATATCAGGATCACCACCATTGAAAAACGTTCTCGCGTCGTGATCGTCGTGCTGGTCGTCGTCGTCAGTTATCAATCCACCCCAGGCTGGGCTCAGGACGAAGAATATTTGGACGGCCGCATCGCCCCAAACCTTAGCAGTCGTCAGCATAATAAATGTCGTTTATATTTAAGATAAATCGCGTTTAAATTTAAGATTATTTATAGAATAAGAATTGTTTATTATTATTAATATTATTATTATTAAGTAGGATTTGAATAACGACAAAATAGAATAGGGGAGTATAGCTTAAGGTAGAAGAAAAGGGTAGAAGAAAAAAAAAGTATTTATTTTTTTTTCATTTTTTTTTCTTTATTCATTCCTTCCCTTCATTATAATATACAAACAAACGACCGAAGCTAATATGTAATACAGAGTACAAGCGATGATTAAATTATTGTAAAGCATCAGGACAGAGCTAACAGAGGCAGAGAGGAGCATAAAAATACACACACACCCACAGATAAGAACATGATTAATATATGGAGTTATTGATGAAATATGAACAAAGGGATAAACATGTCTTCACTCAGTGAACGCCTTAAGGCTTCTCCCGGACTGATCGTTTTCGTATTCCCAAAAAAACAACATCTCAAATATTAACTCAGAATAAAAAGGAAACGCTCGCATAAAACTCTTTGTTATATATATATATATATATATATATATATATATATATATATATATATATATATATACACATATACATATATATATGATAGAGGAATAATTGAAGCAATTTTACTAATACTCGTAAGAACATGATACCTTACAAAATCAAAATGCAACTCCCATTGCTAATATAAGTTTCCTTTTTATGTTACATTTAAAACCACTACCCAGCTGGGACTACCAACTCCACCTCATTGTTCAACCAACCAACATAACAACTCTAGACTGGACTCTCTGTTTCATAAACTAACAGCGCTCAAATAATTCAATCCATCATCACAAGAAGAACAATGTTGATTGGAAGCTCTCCCTCTCGTTACACGTGGTGGAGACGGATTTTAAATAAGATCAAGAAAAAAGCAAAAAAAGTTAAAAAGATAATGATATTTTTCATGATGTTGATAAGTAGTTTTTGTACTATATTAATTTATGGTTTAATTAATGCATATGATTTAATTTGTTCCTGGATAAAACTCAACCCACCATATTGTTTACATACACGATTGCTCGACTTTTGAGCCTCTTTAATCCCTTTCCCTATTTTTTTCTTTTTCTTTATTTTCTCCATGGTCGTTTATCTTATTCAGATTTAATACACCTATTTCACATCACGATGTAAAAGAGAGAGAGAGAGAAATAGAGAAGAGATTTATTAATATTTTAGTGCTAACCGACGAAACTCTCTTTCTTGCTTCAAGTCAAGTTAGAAAATTACTTATGATTCTGTTCAAATTTTATTATAACTTTCAAATATATATTAATGGATATATTAATATATTACATTAGATGATCTGTAAAGATCCTGATTGGTGTTCTCTTCTTCACAGTCAAGAACTGCAAAAATCATAATCATTGTATAGTTTTGTCCAGGAACAAATAAAATCATATCCGTAAAGTAAACCATAAAGTAATATAGAACAAAAACTATTTAATAACATCGTGAAAAATATCATTATCTTGTTAACTTTCTCTCTCTCTCTCTCTCTCTCTCTCTCTCTCTCTCTCTCTCTCTCTCTTTTACATCGTGATGTGAAATGGGTGTATTAAATCTGAATAAGATAAACGACCATGGAAAAAATAAAGAAAAAGAAAAAAATAGGGAAAGGGATTAAAGAGGTTCAAATGTCGAGCAATCGTGTATGTAAACAATATGGTGGGTTGAGTTTTATCCAGGAACAAATTAAATCATATGCATTAATTAAACCATAAATTAATATAGTACAAAAACTACTTATCAACATCATGAAAAATATCATTATCTTTTTAACTTTTTTTGCTTTTTTCTTGATCTTATTTAAAATCCGTCTCCACCACGTGTAACGAGAGGGAGAGCTTCCAATCAACATTGTTCTTCTTGTGATGATGGATTGAATTATTTGAGCGCTGTTAGTTTATGAAACAGAGAGTCCAGTCTAGAGTTGTTATGTTGGTTGGTTGAACAATGAGGTGGAGTTGGTAGTCCCAGCTGGGTAGTGGTTTTAAATGTAACATAAAAAGGAAACTTATATTAGCAATGGGAGTTGCATTTTGATTTTGTAAGGTATCATGTTCTTACGAGTATTAGTAAAATTGCTTCAATTATTCCTCTATCATATATATATATATATATATATATATATATATATATATATATATATATATATATAAATATATAAATATATAAAATATATATATAAATAAAAAAAAAAAGTTTTATGCGAGCGTTTCCTTTTTATTCTGAGTTAATATTTGTTTGTTAATATTTGAGATGTTTTTTTTTTGGGAATACGAAAACGATCAGTCCGGGAGAAGCCTTAAGGCGTTCACTGAGTGAAGACGTGTTTATCCCTTTGTTCATATTTCATCAATAAATCCATATATTAATCATTACAACTTCCTAGCTCAAAACCTAATTAATTCTAACTTAATATCTAATTTCCACACACACACACACACACACACACACACACGTGTCTCTCTCTCTCGTTCGATTATATCGAACGCGAATGAAAAAACGACCGAAACTAAACGCACTTAAGCGTATAAGAACGATTTAGGGTAAACTTGACGAAGTAAAGATCCATTTACTCACTCGCGATCGACAACGTTTTTTTTGTTTTGATGCACATTAAAAATAAAAAAAATAAAAATAAAAAGAAGAGAGAGTAAGAAAGAGATAAAGAGAGAGAGAAAAAATATACTGCAGGATAAACATATACACTCACGCACTAGAAGTTAATATGTAATTCAGAGTACAAGCAATGATTAAATTATTATAAAGCATCAGGACAGAGCTAACTAGAAGTATCCCGTATGGTATATTCTGGTCCGAGACTGGCATACTGACCTGTTGTGGCAAAGTTGTAAAAAAACAAAATTATCTCTCTATCTCTCTCTCTATTTTATTATTTCTTCCCTACCCAACGAAAATTCTATAAACATTAGATACTACTGGCCTTCGTGGCCCCGCGGGGCACGCCGCTCCTTAGGATTTCTCCTATATCGACTTTGGCCGCCAAGGTGGAGTTAGGCAAACTTTGCTAACTGAACCGCTGCCAAGAGAACGTCGCGGTAGGTGTTGTCGCGACGGGCTTGGAAAAACCCTGCCGTACCCCGCGATGAGGGTCATCGGGCAAGTTTGATCTACCCTTTGTAAGAAACGACTCATTTCGTCACGGTTATACGACGCCGAGCGTTGCAGAACCGCGTCCAGCGGGGACCACGCGGAGGCAGAGTCGTCCGCGACTTCGATAGTCGCGCGATCCTGGCAGGTTCGGCCGGTGCAACACACCAGCCTGTTTGGCGGGGGGATGTTGATCCCGCCTCCCGCACCGTCACAGTGGTTGCCCACCGTCTGCACGGACGGTCACGGTTTTTCCGCACCAGATGTTATTTCTTGTGGTGTTTGGTCCTATGAGGCGCCGTTTTCCGGCTGACTTATCCCGGCGTTTCTTGATCGCTTTCTCCGGAGTACTTCCTTCGCGAATCTCGAGAATGGCCCGTATGCCTTTCTGGAGACGAGTTCCCTTTCCCGGTCGCGTCGCTTGCAGTCATAAATGAGAGAGAGGGTTGTCGTCGCCCTATCGTCACGCACAACGTACCGCTCGAATGACTTCAACGGCGGTTTGAGTCGAAGAGGACGTGTCTGTAAGTCCTGCGTCGACCGCTGTCTCAGCTCGGGAGCCTTCATCGATTCATCATGTAGTAATGTGTCATGTGGGGGGGGGGGTCAATTGCATCATGCAAGCCCCCCCGGAAGACTTGAATTCGCCTCGCGTGGTGATTTGCGCGGAGGCAATTATGGCAAAGTTTTGCCACTTGGACGATTTTCACGACGGTCTTCGATAGTTGCCCTCAATTGATTTGAAGCACCGATATTCAGAGGTGGTTCAGGAAATTGAACGACCTTACTTGGCAGGAGAAGTGACAGCACCAAGACGAGATGATTCCGACGGCAGACTGAATCGCTGCGGCTTCCGACGGCTCGTAGATCGCCCTGGTGAGGTGGTCGCGTGTTGGATGAGTTGAAAGAGGCTAACAGCAAAACGGCGTTTTGCCGAAGATCCGGCTCGAAAGAGCCAAAATGTTGCGCCTGAAAGAGAAAACATAAGAATCCGATTAAAAAATAAGAATTACAAAAAAAGATCGTGAAACATTACATTAAAACATATTATTGCCTAAACAAATATCTAAAGTTCACAAAAGAATTAATTAATCTTGTTTATCCGTCATAATCTTGCATATTATTGTACTACTGTTCGTTCAACGGAAATTAATTCCGACCAGTACGACACCTGTGTATAAATATAATACGACCGCAAAGGGTTAAATATTTTGCATACAAAATTGTTAAGTATATTATACATGGTGTCCTACTATAAAATGATAGCAAAATATGATAATTTTAAATCAATTTATATAGCAAGATATTAAATCATCATCAATATCAATTACTTGTTTTTCACTTAATCAATGAACTTTTGGCATACGAAATTAATAATTCATAAAAGAAAAGAAATAGTTACAGAAAATTATTATAAAATTATACGAATTTATTAATAAAAAAAGAAAAAGAAGACATTTCATACAAACAATTGCGGATAATCGTTCGGGAAAGAAGAAAACAAAAAAAAAGCAAACAGAAAAAATCCGTTTGAGTGCCATGCGACAACAAGCGTTACAAAGTGCCAACTATACCCAACGGGAGTCTATAGTCACCCGCTACAAAAGTAAAAACAAGAATAATAGTAGCATGCTAAAAAATGTTTCATGCATTGTTGTGCTTTGACAAGCATTTCTGTACATTTTCATTGATTAACAGAGAAATTTATTAATCAGAGAATCTAAGAATTTAGAGATAGTTAAAGATGACCGAAAAAATAATATAAGTGAAAAATTCATGAGAGGAATGCTATGACGAGCACAGTTCGACGTACGTTGATACAAGAGAAAAAGAAAGGGGTAAGAAACGTAGGTGATGAATGTTTCTCAGAGGAAAAAAAGAAAAAATAAACGGAAGGTGAGAAATTGATTAATCAGTTTCTGATTAATTTCAGTTTCAATCTCTCGACATAACAATGGAAAGGGTTAAAAAAAATTTCAGAAAAAAAAGTGGACACGACGAAATATATTTCGATATCAAATAATAAAGAACATAACGTTTGCTTCGGATAAACACCCAGCGACGAATTAATGTTCCAGCGTTAACGAAGTTAACATGCTAGTGGCTATGACACCGCTACTATAATCATCCTTCTGCCTTTTAACTGTTTTTTGTTCTTCGATAGAAAAAATTAATAACACTTAACATAGAAAGTTCACACCGTTGGTTATCGCTGGAACGTTGTGACTCGCCGCTGTTTGTTTATCCAAAACAAACGTTAAGCCATAATGGCATATACTATTAAACCATTTTCCCATTGCCTCTCTAAACGATTAGGAAGAAAAAGAGAACAAAAAAAATGAGAGAAAGAAAAAGCTTTTATTCGAGCTTAAAAAAATAAATGTCTCGTGATTCCTTTATTATTTGATATCGAAATATATTTCGTCGTATGATCGTTTCTTTTTTCTCGCTACTTTTTTTAAATACCTTTGTCATCTAACTGTTTTTCTTGTTGCTTTTTTTTTTTGATGAATTCGTATAATAATTTTATAGTAATTTTGTACAATAAATTTTTTCTTTTGGTTTTTTTTTACTCGTAATTATTTAAGTTCAAATGATCTTATCGTTTGTATATGTACAAACATGAATATAATAAAAATAACTCGATGTATATTATTGTTAAATGGAAAAAAAAGGATTTTAATGTTAACTGTTTAAGTACACATCAATTTGTATTCAAAAAAGATAGAAAGAGAGAGAAAGATGGAAGGAGAAAAAGATTTTCCAGCTCAGAAAATTTCAAGTCCAAGGCGGTAGCAACAAATGTTCAGGAAAGTAGCCAAAGAGGCAGGGGACGATTTGTCTGAACTTGAAACAAATTACATCCTGCCTGGATGCAAAACATCACCAGTTAGTAATCTAGTTCTACTACCATGATACTTTTATCATCAGCCAGATCCTTATTCAACTATTCAAAAAAAAACATTCCTCAACTATTATATTCTTCTTATTTTAATCTGACATTTCAAAAGTTAAAATTCAAAGCTTCTTCATTATTCTTGCATTCCTATATATCTGCTTTTTCGTATTTTCCCACGTCTCTTAGACATGATACATAAAGTTGATAAAATACAAAATTATTAAGAATATTGGATTACTTTTAATACAGACTGTAAAAAACGTATTTGATTTGCAAAACCAAATGATAAAAACTAAAGAATAACTGATCATTAGATGGACTCTTGATATTCATAATTACTTTGAATAATCAAAACTAGTTACACTCCTGATACTCAAGTTTCTTTTGAACAGTTGAATATGGTTCTGGCTGATAAGAAATGTGTTATAATAGAACTAGGTGACTGACAGTTTACATTTGGCTGAAAATTCTCATTGCCAGTATGACTTTTCAAAATGTGGCAATGGTTCAAAAAAATAATGTATTATTTTGAACTAACTGAAAACAAATGCGCAATAATAATATCCAATAGAGATGCAGCTAATCGGATTTTTTTTCCTTTTTTTTGTTTTCCATCTTTCCTACCAGCATTTCGAATTTATAAGAATAATAATAATGATGATGAAATAAGAAAATGAAAAGAAATCACGTAAAGCGTATTATACTAAATTTTTCTGACGTTACATACATTTAACCTACAAATAAAAACCTATTGATATAGAAATTAAAAGTAAGAAGGATACGTAAATGTCAACTTGAGAATCTAACGGAATGAATACATGTATGCATACATTTAATACGTACACATTAATATAAATATACAAAAATGTACCTTACCTCTCACCACCTAACTATCCATTGCGTCTCCGGTGAACTGAAGAGGGTACTGCACCTCTGGTGAATTGAAGAGAACACTTCGACTTTAGTGAACTGAAGAAAGTATTCCTTCTTCATAGACCCGATGTGTACCGAATCCTCCGATGAACTGATCGCAACTGCGTCTCCGATGAACTGACGATCCTTCGTCATCGTTTCTATTTGTCCGCGCATGTACGCACTCACATAAAGCGCACGGATATAAAAGTATAGCGGAAGTACTACTCATAGAAATCGCTACATCCGGTTAAAACGAAGTTCAATGTTTTCTACATAATTTTAAATTTAACCTAACAATTTGTATTATTTCAATTAATTAAATATTTCAATTAATTATCTTCACCATGAAAAACAAATATACATATTTATATGCATTTATATATCGGAATATCGTATATACAAACAAATAAAAGGTAGATCGAAATAAATGCACCTAGTTATGTAATATAGATTTTTTATTCTTTTTTTTCTTGCCTGGACAATATTTGTTTCTTTTTTTTTCCACGATGCAACAATGATCCATATGAATTCCATTTCCCTGTACTATTTTCATTTAAAAGATTACGTTGCGAATGTGCCTACATATTCAACTTTTGTTGATTTCTTTTTTGTTTAAATAAATGAACGGTAGAAAGAAAAATTTAAATTAAATTTAAATTTTGGAACTGTTCCCGCTAAACCAGAACAAAGGCGCGCTAATCGCGATTTACATTGTATTAATTTTAAATTTGTTCCTATGTGTACCATCTGTCTTTTAGTATTTCTCTTATAAAATCTCTATTCAAAGTTAGTTTTTACTTTTAAGAAAAAATTATGGTTAATTCCGAAGTTGTTTATGCATTTATTTTCAAAAATATCTTATAAATGTTTATTAATATTAAATAATATATTAAAAATGTATTTGTGTGTGAAATTTTTATTAGAATATGTTAAAAATTATGAAATATATTAAATATATAACAAATCAACTCTTTTTCTCCTCTTCAGTTTAGCACTTTTGAATAGTATATAGAAAAAACACTCAGCACTCAGATGTTCAAATACATATTTAACAGCCTACACAGAACAACTTGTGCACAAGGTGCGAAATAACCTTCCATCTGTATAACTTCATTGGTGTCCCTTCAATTTAAGGGAACAGATGTACATCATAATTTTATTTTATATACATGCTTAGATGGATAATGCGAAGACAAGTGGAATCCCTTAGATTTTTGGTACTTTCAAACAAAACCAACATAAAGTGGATGGCTGTCACTTATTTAATGGCATGGGACACTTATTTGTTTTCGTAATCAATGAAAAAGCTGATCATATTTACAGGTTCAGATTAGCTAACCACATTGGATTTAGTAACTTGGCTGACACTTTCTGCTGGTCATATACAAAACTATTCTAAAACCCATTTGGACTTATGGAGAATCAATACTTTCAACTATGGAGAACCGCTGGTAACTCAAACATTAAAATTCTGAAAAAGATTTCAATCAAAAACCTTGCAGAGCATTTGCAGTATTCCCTGGTATATAACAAATGAAAGAATTCACAAAGATTTAAGAATTCCTACAGTAAAAGAAGAAATTGTTAACTACAGGGAATACTACAACATTCGTCTAGCTAAACATCTGAACAATCTGGCAAATAAATTGCTGGCAATCTCAGAATTAGTACATAGACTAAAAAGGTTCTTCAATTTGATCTAGGAATAAGATTTAGTTATATCTTAATTTGGTTATTGTATTCATTTTATATTGTTTCACAGGTATCATGACCAAGGAAGACTATCGCCCTCACCATGTTGTTACATCTTCGAATTTGATCAATTCATGATGCATCAGAGATGTATCTCGTTTCACGAATATAAATTCGCATATTCCTTATATTTTCCAATTAATCTCTCAATATCGAGATCTGCTTTAATTTTGGTCGAATGTTAATAATATTTCATTTATATCTCTAAAATATTTTCTGGTCACCATTTCTTAATGCGATTAAAAATGTACACCTTTGTTAGTCATACTAATTATTGTTCTTACCTTCCTTACTCGCCTCAGTTGGATGTCAACAATACCTTTTTGCTTTCTGTATTTTTGTCTATGTCTTGATTCGGTGTCTTTGTCAGAACATTTTTCATGAAAATTATATCCTATTGACTATCCTTGTACTGTAATGTCATTGACATTCTTTGTCAAAGATTTGATTCTCTTACTTTTTACTCCTTGGTCCTTCAGACTGTTATTTGAATGTTACATCACCACCTCCTTTACCCCTTGTATTCTTACTCACTTAATAATGACATTTGGAATATGCCTTTTTGTGATTATCACATTTTCATTACACCAGACAATTAACAGTTACTTTAATTACCATGATAATAATTAGATGGTTGTTTGTTGCACTTATCCTGCTTTTCTACTAATCAAAAGATAAATGATCTGACAGTCCTGCTTATTACAGTTTAATTATCTTAGCTCAATTCCCAGCATACATTTTTGTTCTCTTAATTGTTGTTTCCTATCATCCATACTCTTTTGTTTATGAATTGGTGTTAATTTGCTATATCTATAGCTTTGTCACTTTTTTTCTCATGTACACAAACTTCCTATTGGCAATCTTGACTCTCTAATTTTATTAACATCTGTTGATCCATCATAGATTTCATTTGCTTACCTCTCTTATTTCTTGATTTGTTCAAGTTCCTAAAAAGTTCCTATTTCCGATCTTTTACTCCTCTTATATATGAGTATTTAACCAGTACTTTTGAAAGGACCTTGGATTAAAGACAGTAATAGAAGAAATAAAAAATATTACGTCAAAATACAAAGAGAGAACCGCAATATACCCCAACCAACTAGCCATAGAAACGTACATTACTCATATTAGAAAAAAACTAAAAAGAAACATTGGGCTGACTTATGTATATAAAAAAAAAAGAAAAATGTAAAGGAATAAGACAATCCTATAGGTAGAAATTACCACCCATATGTTATTTAAACAGTACAAATAAATAAGTTTACCTAATGTTCATGGACAAATTGTAAAGCAGAAAATAAACATATATATATAAAGAACCACTACTTTACGAATATCGATGCGACTTTTACGACTCTCCGATTATTATAATTACGACGTCACACAATTAACAGCGCGGTATTCTACTAGCGTAGTAATGATTATACCGTTCTAACAACGTTCTTACTATCCGTGTGTAATGTATCGAGCTTCGCAAATGTGCATCCGTTTCAAATACGCATTTATTTTCCCGTGTGATATCTTCATTTCTGATTACTCGTCAAACTTATTTTAATACATTGCGTACGGCTCACGAGATATCTCGTGTTTAGCATGTTGAACGTTACGGACGAATCACGGGATATCTTGATTTCACTTTTTTTCGATGGATTTGACGATTTAAGCAACCGTAGACAATGCTTTTGTTATTTTACCAGAATAATGATGCCTCTTGCGTTCTTAAGACAATTGATCTGCGAAATAGCTGATTGTTGACATTCCTACCATGTAGAAATGAACATGCATTCTTCTGGAGCGTCGGAAATGTGCGAGCTTTGAGAGTGAGTTGAACTCGGTTACGCCGTACGCAATGTATCAAAAGATAAATGATCCTAGGAATATGACATAAGGTATGACGATCGATAGTTACGTTTGCTTGTTTTGACTGTTTTGTTACGTCTGACTTCAAATCCAGCGGCAACACCGTATATTTGCTGTACTGTGTCGCTACTCTCGGTTTTCGTATTTTTCCGCACAATTTGATTGTTACAATATGGGGATGAGAAAATTATAAAAGATATATGATTATTCAATAAGAGTCTACATTTTGTTTTCTCATTGGAGTGGGTTAAGTCCCACATCACTTTCATACACAAATAAATTAACACCAGATGAAAATTCTCAAGTCTAATTATTCTTCCACTGGGTGGCCAACTTCCCTACCTCATCTTATAAATTAATTAAACGTCAGTCTTTCATTTAATTAACTATATTGTTAATGGCCTGTCCTAATCAAAATCTTATTATTATAAGTAATTTCAGGGATATACTATATGGGCCAACATTCATCAACTGTCTTTTATTATATTATAAACCATATGTAATTCTTTACTTTATTATATTAGATTATTTCAAAAGTACTGATATACAGAAATGATATACAGTTTTCTATCTGGAAATACAAAATATACACATATATAATATATATATACATATATATAATATACCCCTTTAAGGAATACCTAACAGTATACAGGATGTCTTCAAACGAAATTATGCATCGTTCTTCTTATACTTTTCATACTTCATTCCGAGAGAATAATAATAGAAATGTAATAATTCCAGATCAGTAATAAGATGATGCTGAATATGGGTGGCTTTGTAAATTCCAAGATGAGATAATGAATATACCTACATACATACATTAATAACATGATATCTGCATAATATTATTAATGTAAAATAAAAGTATATATATATATATATATATATATATATATATATATTAAATTCGAATCTACAATACATATGCAATAAATAATATGTCGATTTATATGACATTTTTTCGTTAATCTTTTCTACAATCGACAGAAAAAGAATTTTAAGATGGAAGAGCTTGTTGGAATTATTAACATTATTATGGGACCTTTATTTACATAATCCAAGTGTAGTATGACATTTTCGAGTCTTTGGGCGAGCCATTGAAAAACATTCCAATGCAAAACTCGAGGCGAATATCCGCAGCTCGTATGCATACATATTAGCAATCACCATGCTTGCTTCCGTTTAATACCGTTGAATGCACTACTCGATTGGAAAAAGAAATAAATATATAAATAAATAAAGAAATAAATACATAAATAAATAAACAAATAAAGAAGGAATTAAAAACAAAATATAAGGCTATGCGTTTTACCACTTACATTTCACGTATATGCGTATACGTATACGTATATGTATGTATTCGTTTATATGACGATCGATATTTTTCCTATTTTCTTTTTTTTTTATTCTTTATTTATCGAACTACAAAATTCTAACGTTAGTTGATAATGGCTGATAACGCGCTCAATAATATATGATATTATAGTATTGTTATCGTTTATTACGTGTAACTCATGAAACCATTGATCGTAGTCACAAAGAGAGAGAAAAAATAAAAAAACGAATAAAAAAGAAGCGAAAAGAATGAAAATCTCGTCGAATCTCTAAATTATCGATTACGAACGTTCTCGCATACATACGTGACGTCAGTTAAAGTTACTTCTTTTTCAAACACACACACACACACATACACGTGCGCGCGCGCGCGCATATTACAGATCATTTATCTTTCTTTCTACCCTTTCTTTTAATGTTTTTTTTTATTTATTTTTTTTGTTTTATAACAACGACATAAATCGCTATTCGTTTCGTATAAATAGAAATTTCACAAAAAACAAAGTCCTCGTTATGAAAAAATATTTAGAGATTTGTTTGCGAGATCATCACGATATGCATTTAATTTCTACGTGTCAACGTTTCAGAATTTACCAAAAAAAAGAAAAAAGAAACAAAGAAAAAGAACAAATTTTGTTTTTTTGAAGTATCAGTGATGTTGCGATTGGGGTGGGGGAGTGGGTGGCTACAAGACGTCATCTCCAATAGTATTAATGTTCTTAAGGGATTTTTGTTTACGTTTCTTGAGAAAAAAAACTTTCTTTTTGAATGATAACAATAATAATAACATTGAAAATAGTACCATTATATTTATCATTAATACATAAGAGATTTTTATTCTGTTAAAAAAAAACTAAAATAACTAAATAAATAATAATAATAAATAATAATAACAATAATAATAATGAAAAAAAAACATTATATTTATTATTAATTCCGAAGGGATTTTCATTCTCGCCATCTTACAAAATAAATAAATAAATAAATAAATAAATAAAAAAAAACAAAAATAATAATAACAACAACAATAATAATAATATCGAAAAGAATATCATTACATTTATTATTAATTCTTAAGAGATTTTTATTCTTGTTTCTTTAAAGAAAAAAAAAATAATAACAACCGAAAGGAATAACCATGTGACATTTACTAATAATCGAATTTCAAATGCAGATCGGCCTGCTGATGTTGGAAGCAATCTTTTGCCTGTTGGGCGAGGCATACGTATCCTCGAGGATCACAAGGAAGAATCGCGTTTTTATCCATTGGCTGCTACAATCTTTGGGATTTGGTCTAATGTTATCGGGAGTTATCATCGTAATTGTAATGAAAGGTAATCGTCCACACTTGAAATCCGTACACGGAAAACTTGGATTATCCGCTAGGATACTTTGCGCACTGATGATATTAGGCGGTATATTGGCCGACAATACGAAATGGTTTTATCCACGCGTCAGACCGATTACCATTAAGATTATACACGCGGTAGGCGGTATACTAGTTACAATCGTATTAATAGTCGCATTAATTAACGTACGTATACTCATTGGTGGTATGGTACAGTTTTAGGTAGAGATTTAACATTCGCGTCGTTCGTCGTGGGTACATTTTTCATAATGATCAAACCAATATTAGGTGCCGTATGGAGGACCAAATTTATGTTTAGAAAAAAACCACCGTCGAAGACGTGAACGCTCCTAACATATCTCCTGATTATATCTCCAATAAGGCTCCTAATATAACTCGCAAAACAAATATCCTTTTTTTGCTTTTATCCCTTTTCGAGATCCTTCACCGCGAGTGAAATAATCTAATCTTTTTTCTCTTTTTTCGTCTTTTCAATTTTTTTCTTATTATTATTATTATTATTACTTAAAAAGAAATTCAAATCGATTTTATTATCACGGATTATATATGTATAGATATATACATATAATCAACGTCGTTAAATTTGTATGTAAATGAATAAAAAGGAAAAAAGAATAAAATAAGGATAAAGTTAATATCAAAGAATAATTTTTCTTATATAATTGATATATAGATACTATTATATCTACACTTTTTCTTTCGGTATATAAGTAATATTACTATTAATGCATAATACGTGTGTATTATGTATTAATAATTTTTCTTATATAATTGATATATAGATACTATTATATCTACACTTTTTCTTTCGGTATATAAGTAATATTACTATTAATGCATAATACGTGTGTATATCCAAAGTAATATATAATAAAAAAAAAAACAAAATAAGGATAAAACTAATATCAAAGAATAATTATTCTAACCTAATTAATATAATGACAATATTATCTATACACTTTTTTTCCGTATATAAGTAATGTCACTATTACATATATATATATATATATATATATATATATATATATATATATATATATATAAATATATTTTATACACGCACACACATACACATATATATATAAAATTAAACATTAAATGTACAGTTATAGTGTGTTCGAAGTAGAGGTGGAAAGGCGTCAAGTGCATCGTCAATTGTATATATAAACACTTAGCAATTACACACGCATCGTATACATATACATAGAATACATATATAATGTATATATATATATATATATATATATATCTTTTTTCAACGTAATATAGATGTATATAATAATACAAAGTCGTTTTCATATTCGATATTTCTCATCACATTTCCCCTTCTCTCTCTCTCTCTTTCTCTCTTTCTCTCTAAGACTCTCTCTTATTCGCGACGTTCTTAAAATAAAATGCATTTCTTTTCCTTTTTCATATTTTCATTTTTTTTTTTAATTTTCGTTTCTTTTCGAAGAAGAAAAAGGGAGAAATCAACGATCCGTAATAAAATTAAGTAACGAAACATTAGAACACGTAAATATCCTCTATTGTCTCTATTTTCATCCTGATATTTCATAGTAAACTCTTAATTACGTTTGATCGATCGATTTTTAATACCTTCATACGTGTGTCCGTATATGCGTACGTTAGTTCGTAAGCACGCGTGTACGCGCGAGTATTCGCGTATGTTTCATTCTTTTATTTTTATATTTTTTTATTTCATTTTGTTTTATTTTCTTTTGTTGTTTTATCTTGGTTATGTATCATGGGAATAAGGCATTGGGCAATTTGATTGTTACGAACGAAGGATCAAGGCAATAATGAATCGTACATCTTTTTTACGATATATTGTTTCAAAAAAAAAAAAAAAAAAGAAAACTATCGAGGGAGGTAATTTCAACTCCAAACGAATTCATTGAAACGAATAGAAGAATCCGATGGATTATTCGAATAAATTTCAATCGACACGATTGTCGATCGACAATTTGATAACGGACTTTCGGATATATCGATAGTTATTAATTTCGATCGATTGCGAACGTGAGAAAGATCAACGCGTCTAAAATCTCTTACTACGATACCATTCATAGATTCATCATTATTAATCGACTAATTAATCGATATATATATATTAAGTTCGTGGATGTAAAAAAAAGAAACAAAGAAGAAAAGACGATCACAATTAACAGGATTATTAATCGTTGGCAAGCGCAAGGTTACTTGTGTCGAAATTCAAACTATATCGAGAACTATCGATTTTAACGTCGGCATTGACGCAATTATAAACAAATTAATTGATTGAGCTAATTATTAATAGAATTAATTGATCAACGGCTCTGACGAGACTCATTAATTTAATTTAATTTAATTTAATTAATTATTAATAAATTGCCGTATAGTGCATTTACTTATATTGCATTCTTAATAAACCTTGTAAGGTGTAATAACTCTACGATTGGTCATAGCGTACAAGGTGGTGAGTGGCGCGGTGCGGCGCGGTATAGGGGGTGTGAGTGGTGGCCAGAAGGGGTAGGAAGTAGATGAAAGAGAATGAAGGAAAATGCAATACATATCGACGTTTATACGTTCTTTACGTATTTCTCATAAATTTATCATCTTTCTTAATCCTTTAACCATATTTCTCCTTCAACGCTTCATTATTATTATTAATTTGCAAGAACTTTCCAAAATGTGGGAGGTAGGGTGGTGGGAAACTTTTCTTACGCTTTGTTCGATTATTATCTTTCTTTTTTTAGGATGGCGATGGAGGTAGGAGTTGGGGGAATAAAGTAGATAAGTATGGAAATAACATGCTCTGTATGTCCCTAAATTCTCTCATTCTGACAGTATACGTACATATATATATAAATATATACATATACGTATGTATGGTATGTATGTATGTAGGCATATATGATATATGTATATATATGTTTATGGGACAAAAATTTTTCCTGTGTATTTATACATTCATATAGTGAAACGTTAATAATGAAAATAACGTTTATAATGAAAAAAATAATAATAACAATAATAATTAGACTTTACAAACATAATTTTTTTAATTCATATATATATAATAGAAAAAGGCACTTCTTACACGATGACAAAAACAATGATAAGAATGATGATAATGGATGATGTTAATGATAATGATGATAATAAGATGGATGATAATGAGATATAGAAGGAATTACGTATATGTATATGTATATACACATATATATTTTCTCTCTCTCTCTTTTCTTCTTCGTATACTATTTTCCCACAAAAATCCCCCATTCCCAATTTCCTTCATTTCCCTTTAAATTTTTGTTCCCAATCTCTGTGTCCATTAGTCGTTCTTTAAGACGATCATTAATTACAATCGAAATTGAGATTCTGTCGAGTACGATTTAATTGATCTAAGAACTCTGACCAATCGCGCCGTTTTGGTCGATCGTTTTGAGGAACGGCGCAATTGCTCTTAGAGCAATTAAATCGTACCCGATAGAATCCCAATTTTTATTATAATTAACGATTGTCCTATTGAACGACTAATGGACGTAGTGGTTGGGAACAAAAGTGAAAAGGGAAATGAAGGAAATTGGGAAAAGGGGATTTTTGTGGGAAAAGAGTAGACGAAGAAGAAAAATAAGAAAAGAAAAGAGAAGAAGTAGAAAAAAAAGAAAAGGATAGCCCCCATAAAAGTTTCTATATGGCATATGTTATCGATCGACAGGAAACAATTTTCATATCGAATTGTCCATTTTAATCGGAATTATTTTTCCTCCGCGATTATCTGGAACTATTCTTGACCTAATTGACAAAAAATTCAAATAATTATTAATGCTTAAATAAATAAATAAATATATATGTACATATTTTTCATGTGCCATGTATTATATCACTGAAATTTTTATCCCATCGAGACGTTCAGTTAAAATGTCCTGTACAAATTTGAAACTTTCCAAATGTTTTCGATTTAATTGAAAAACTCTTTTTTTCCTTTTCCCTCTTTTTTGCGCACGCGGGTTTTTTAAAAAGCGTTCGCAAGATATTTAAGAGATTGAAAAAACAAAATGTTTAAGCGATTAAACTTAAAAAAAAAGGATTAAGCTTGACATAGCACGACATTAACACATCTATGTACGTATGAATGTGTATGAGAAAGCATTACAAAGAAACATCGAGAAAGGTTAAACTTACTTTGCAGATACGCCGCGAGTTCACGATCCTCCGCCACCAATGCCAATTTCCTCGGTGTATATCCACGATGGTCCTGCACGTTTAGGTTTGCGCCACCGGCAACGAACATGAAACACATTGCACGTTTCTTTCGTTACGCGAATTTATGTAGCGCCGTTTGTTCACTGGAACATTTTTCAAAAACAAAAAAAACGATCAAAAAAGATCGAACTTTTGAAATATCTTCTATCTTTTTTTTGAAATATTAATTTGAAAGAAATATAAAAAAGAATATATACATGTATGCACATACAGATGTATAGGTACACACACACATACACACACATTTCACGCACACACAAGCAAACATATCGAAATGAATTAATAAAATACTTACTTGTCGTTATCAACAATGTCGTGGTTCGTCGATGGGGCACTGGCAACTAGATATCTAACGATGTTATTATGACTGTATCTAGTTGCCAGATGCAAAGAGGTTTGTCCGATGGTGTGGATAGACAAAAGGGAATATCCCTTCCTGTGTAGTTCCTTCGTGACCGGCAAATCGCCGATCTTCGCAGCCTTCAAGATACCATCTGATGTCTTACCTAGTAGGCCGGAATTAAATATATGGACCTCTGAGCTAAGACCAAATAGCCTATCTCGTGGACTGGGAAAGAGAAGAGAAAAACGAAAAAATAAATAAAAAAACAACACACATAGACACAAACAAAAATTACAATCGATGATGGATCACGATAGATTGAAATTCAAAGTGTTCGAGTGACGATTTTAAGGACATTGAACGAGAGGTTTGAATGAATCGTCAGGGTGGACGGGGGACGGGGGTGGGGTAACGTTTAATCGAACGACCGAATAATTTGTTTATCTTATAAATTATAACATAACATAGATTTTTACCTTATAAAGGACGTTTGAACAGCCAATCCATGCGCGTTCGACGGATTTATCGATGTTTTCGACGAGATACCATCACCGTCACCTCTACTGCCAGTACTGCCGCTCTTTTTAGTCGTTTTCTTCTTCTTATCCCCATCCCCCTCCTTCTCCTTCTTCTTGTACTTCTTCTTGCCCCCTCCTCGACGACAACGATTTTATCTTTGTCCGATCGATCCACAATTCCTTTGATTGTCATGCATCTTCCGTCGTCGTCATTAGGGCCACCTTCTTCTCTATATCATATGTGCTTTCTATTAGTCTAACTAACGGGTATATCACTACGAAATCGAATTGTTGATAAATTACTATTAATTACTATTAAGTTTTTTTTGCCGAAGATGGTTTTTTTCGATTCTCGGTTTTACTTGTTTGTTTCGGTTGTTCGTCTTTATTTGTTCTGTTTTTTTATAATTATCTACCTAGGAGAAGGATGAGCAGTTTCCGTTTCTTCATTCTCTGTGCTTTCTGTCTCTATCGTTGGTACAACTTGACTCTGGCTATTCTCCTCGATTATATAAACGATGTCGGCCCCAACGTCAGTAACGTAATGTAACTGCTCTTGAGCGCGATCTATCCTAAAGAATCTTTCGGCTGTACAGGCTGTAAAGATAAATATATACACATGTGTATATATATATATATATATATATATATATATATATATATATATATATATGTATATCTATATATATATATATATGTATATATATATATATATATATATATATATATATATATATATGTATATATATATTTCGGATGTATCATTATCGAATGGCAATGATACGAAACACCCACAGGGTAGAAAAAAAGTTTACGTGCGATCCAAATGTCTTAATACTTACAATCGAGGAAACAACAGGTGTCCATTTGGTGACTCTTCCCTAATATATTCCTTAGGGTCACTAAATCCGTCGTAGCGTCCAGATCCATAGCGTCCTTATCGTGGTAATATGTCGAATAATCCGACATTCGTACCTTCATAATTGGGAAATTAAGTCTTTTTAGTGCGGCAACGTCCGGTTTGGGTTGGCTGGTGTTCCTTCTTTTAGCGAGCATCGTCGCTTGGTTCAGGAAGCTGAGATGTATTATAGAGGGTACCAATCAGCAGGCTTCGCCGTCTACCTTTTAGAAATAATGGGAGGGGAAAGATTAAATAGAGAAGATAAAATAGAAAAGAGGGGCACAGATTTAATTGCCACATTACGTCATCCCATTTTTATAAACGTCAGATCGTCAGAGGATGGAAGCTTGCAGTTTAATATTTTATGATTAATGCCTAATTTGCCTTCCCTACCCCCCTCTAACAAATTTTGATCTAAGACGATTCGCGATACGTTCAATCAAATCCCAGAAACGTTATAAATTTTACCTGCATCGGTATTGCCTTGGTTGTGACCAATTTGGCCGTGCTGCACTGTGCTAGACAGGTACCTGCTTGTAGTAATGGCAGTTGGTATGTTGTTAAGCCAACGACCCCGATTAGACCGTCTTCGGTCGATGGTTCCTTTGTCGTACTAGTGGGGCACCATGGATGAGTGAGAAATGAATGAGAAATTACCTCTGGCCTCGTGAAACTCGAGGGCAATGTGGGCGTCCACGCCAAGAGAGAAATAGTTGTTGACGACATTTAAAGGCAGATTTTTTAGCCTTTCCGCACTCTTCGTCATTTTGTATGTTAGAATTTCTCTCGACAAACCAACTGCCATTGGTCAGTAGTACGGTCTTGCTCTCGCCAATGCTCGATAGTATCTTACGAATTAGTTCATCGGTATAACCACCACCCCAGCCGAGTGCTCTGGCCGAATCGTTTCCGGTACCAAGTGGTAGCATCCCTACTGCTGGTAGTGATGGAGCGCCGATTTTATCCAAGATTTAGAGAACCCAACCAACGGTAGCGTCACCACCGCAAGCCAAGACCCTTAAGTTTGGTACCCTTTTAAACAGTTCCAATCTAGATGGACAGAGAAGGATGTGGATTTATTAGATATACAGCGGTTTAATCGAAAGAAAAATTTGATTAATGTAGACGAGAGATCGTCGGATCAATCTAAGAGGATATCGACTTCTACACCCTCATAAAGTGGGTGGAATAAATAGTAATTTTGTTTTTCTTCTGTTTCGTGCTTTTATTTTTACCTCCCTATCTCTCTCTCTCTCTCTCTGTCTCTCTCTTTTCTTGATTATACTAACAGCGGCTCTCCTTCTGTTGCTTCGCCTACTTCGGCGAAAACTGAGGACGCGATTGATCCCGATAATGCGATTACAATCTATGTCAATAAAGGAAATTTTATTTCACCGAGATGTACTGTTTTCTGTCTCCGTCTCTTATGGTTCTGTTTCTGTCTCTATCTCACTCCATCTTTCTCTGTCTGTTTCTCTCTCCCTCTCTCTCCCTCTCTCTCTCTCTCTCTCTGTGTCAACTTTTGCCAGGAATCACGATAAAATATAACGTTCTCAAGATAAATAAGTAAAGAGAACACGAATCAGGTAAGACACGTTATAAAGAGCGTTTAAATGGCCCACGAAAATACAATGTATCGTTAATTTCAAGAAAATAATATGTAAAAATATTAACGGACAAAAACTTGCACGGCGAAATCGAAAGCGTGCATTGCCTCTCGTTATCATTATTGTATTAATTTTGTATTTGACATAGAAATACAGTGGCATGTAAGAAGCGAGAATATCCCCGCAAGGTAAAAACAGCTTGACATAGTCACGCCAATTCGAAAGTGAATGTTTACTTCAAATATTAAAATATCTTGGAGAGACCAACAAGAAAGTCATCATATTGTGGAGTCTGTTTACCTGCTCCTCAATACTCCCCTTTATCTATTATTATCCCTTATCTCTATATTACTTTTTTTTACTATCGAAAAAGTAAAAATGCTGTTCAAGCAAGAAAAAAATTATCAGATATGTATAGAGAAAATGTATTGACAGAACGCCAGTGTCAAAACTAGTTTGCAATATTTCGATCCGGCAATTTTGATGTTGACGATGTACCACGTTCTGGAAGGCCAGTGGAAACTGATGAAAACACAATAAAGGCATTAATTGATGCAAACCGGCAAATAACAACTCGTGAGATCGCTGAGAGATTAAATTAGTCCTTAATAGCCCGTATGTTCTATAATAAGATGTATTCAATTTATTGTATAAACAATGTAATATTTCATTCGTGATCGTGGGAAATTAAGCGTTAATTTACAATATTCTACAAGACTTATCAATATCGTTAAAATCTTTTTTCCCTGACGCGATTTGTAGCATGCTTGACATATTATATACATACAAAACATTTTTCTAATTCGAAATTTCCAGAAAGGTTAATGTGAACAAAGCTTTCCTTGTTACGAATTTATTCTCACGTATCCAGACTGTATATCGTAACTGTATTCGTTTACAGAAATATCTTATTCATTTTTTCTTAGTTGATCAATAATAAAGGTCGCTGAAGTTTCACTATATTTATTTTTAATAAAATAAATAATATATATGTATTTGCATTTAAAAAAGCATAAAAATAAATCAATTATATTTAAATTAATATAAAAATTAATAACAGATTTTTTTCCGTGTTGGTTTTAGCAAAATACTACTCTGTTTTTAAAGAGTAGCGCTTTCAAAAGCATGGTAAGTCGATGACTTGAGATCGAACGGAGCAAAGTGAAATGGAAATGAAACGATATAACTGAAGGAAAGAGCGAGAGCAAGAGAGAGAGAGAGAGAGAGAGAGAGAGAGAGAGAGAGAGAGAGAGAGAGAGAGAGAGAGAGAGAGAGAGAGAGAGAGAGAGAGAGAGAGAGAGAGATATATAAAGGTGTAATATAAATTACACCTTATCGTTTTTCTTGAGTACAAGGGCGAGAAAACGAGAAAGAGAAATAGCTATTGCAGAATATAACAATAAATGTGGACGTTATATTGCATCCGTTGTACTTTCTCTTTTAGATTCATCGTTCTTGCTCTTTCTCGTTCATCCTTTTCTAATATCTCTCTGAATATTTCGTTTGCTCCTAAATTCTTCTTGTCTTTCCTCCAATTATAATCTCCTCTTTCATTCTTAACAAATAACGACATGGAAATATTTTTAATATTTGTCATAAATGATCGAATAAAAAAATTGCAAGATTATTGAAGTCTTATAACGCTAGTTTTCACACGTTCCAATAGAAACAAGAACGGTCGTTCCGTGTTCTACGAAACGTTCATCACTCTGTTGATTTGGATGATCTAAAGGGCGAATTTCAAGAGCTCGGGCATGCGGTAATAAATATTAGTAACATTCGACACAGAGTTACACACAACCCACTGTCAATGTTCTATATCGACTTGAAGCAAAATCAAACAATAAAACTGTATATAACATGAATCGTCTAAATAATACTACAGTTAAAATTGAACCACCCTTAAGAAAGAAAAAAATAGTTCAATGCAAAAGGTGCCAAAGATACGGCCACACCCAGAAGTACTGTAATCGCCAATACAAATGTGTCAAATGTGCAGGTACTCATCCAACTATAGAATACAAAAAATCCGTTGAAACTCCACCAACTCGTCACCTATGTAGCGGTCACCATACTGCAAACTACAAAGGGTGTCCTTGTTACAAAGAGTTGCTCGAAAAAACGTTCCCGAAACCCAGACTCAGAAAAAATCCAAACATTCAATCAAACTTACGGACCAACCCAATGGGAGATAATCAATGTTTTACCGATCCATCTTTTCCTTATGAACAAGCCGCTACGGGAAGCAATCACTCGCTAAATGTTCCGAGTCAGACAAAAATTAATGAAGCCTACGTATTGCTCTTTGGAATGCCAACGGTCTGATGCAACGAAAAGTTGAGTTGGAAGCTTTCTTAAAAAATCAAGACATTCAAATAATGCTGGTATCCGAGACTCATTTTGTCGATAATACTTATTTTAAAATATACGGGTATAAGGTGTACTGCACGCATCATCCCAGTGGAAGGGCACATGGGGGTACAACGATTATTATTAAATCTAGTATTAAACGTTATGAGCTTTCGTCCTACAAACAAGACCACATCCAGGCAACTAGTGTTATGATATACGCTGGCACATCCCGCTTAGCATATCTAATTATAAGAATATTAGCATATCTAATATATAAGAATTTGACTACTTCTTTAAAAGTCTAGGCTTTAGATTCATAGCAGGAGGCAATCTAAATGTTAAACATAACCTTTGGGACAGTAGAATCGTACCGCCAAGGGGGAGAACTCTCTCAAAAAGTATAGAAACCAATAGATTGACATATATTAGTTCAGGTGAGCATACATATTGCCCAACTGATGTCAACAAACTCCCAAATTTACTTGACTTCTTTATCACCAAAAATATATCTCCTCGATACATCCAGGTCTACTCTTCACTTGACCTTACTTCTGATCATTCTCCAATCATAGCGACAATAAATACAACGATCATTGGAACACCTCTATCGTTGCATCATCACCGTTAAAGACGAACGACGGTGTTGACCATGCAATAAATTACTTAACGAGCAATATAATAGATGCAGTTAGAGTCTCTACACCTAGGTTGAAATGCATGTATGACAACGTCTATCCTTAATATATCACGAAAAAAAATCGCGAAGAAACGAAAGCTGCGTAGAACCTAGCACAATAGCAGATTATCTGAGGACAAGCATAAACTAAATAAAGTTACCAGAGTATTAAGAAAATCTCGACAAATTTTTAAAAATGAAGGTATCGAAAATTTTCTAACGAACAGTTCCTACAACGGACTCTAACAATTCGATCTGGTAAGCTACCACGCGTTTCTCTCGTCCAACTCAAGACATTCCGTCGCCTCCCAAACCACTAGGTGGATGGATAAGAAGACCACCAATAAATAAAGCAAACATGTTCGCCTCTCACCTGGCTGATGTATTTAAACCACCTCCCTCCACTTCGCTCAACGATGAAGAGGAAATTAGAAATTTCCTGAACGCACCTTTGCAATTGTCACCACAAATCAAACCTTTTACGTCAATGGAGGTCAAATCATCAATTGCAGCAAACGCAAATTCAAAGAAGGCTCCAGGCAAAGACCTAATTAACGGGAAGACAATAAAGGAATTGCCAAAAAAAGGGATAGCGTTAATAGCATCCATATTTAACGCAATTCCACGTCTAAATTACTATCCAACATCCTGGAAAATAACTATCATAACCCTTATTCATAAACCAGGGAAACTGACTAATAAAGTTACGTCATATCGACCAATCAGTCTTTTATCTGTTCTATCCAAGCTGTTTGAAAAAATGCTAAGTCGCCTCTTCAACGCACCAGATGCCCCAGTATTCTCTGAGCACCAGTTCGGGTTTCGGAAACGTCATTCCACAATCGAACAAATACACCGTATAACTCGTCAATTATCACAAGATCTAGAACGGAAAAAATACTGTTCAGCAATGATTCTGGACATTAGATAAGCTTTTGATAAAGCGTGGCACTCTGGACTGCCATATCCTTTCTAGCTGATCATTAATTTTACCACACTGACAGACAATTCATAGTCAAGTATTTAAACTAATTCACCAAAGCCTTTCCAATCTTATCTGGTGTTCCACATGGGAGTGTACTCGGTCCATTATTATGTGCAATTAACACAGCAGATTTATCCATCAAAGGAGATAACTACGGCTACATTTGCAGATGACACAGCTCTGTTAGCATCAGACAACGATCCCCAAAACGCGACTGAAATATTACAACGTCATCTGCACATGTTTGTATGTATATATCTTATCTTGTATCTATATACTTGTATATATCTGCATTCCTTAAGTCTATTATCATATATGTCATTTCTATATGTTTACCGCAGTTCTACTTACATGTATAGTGTTAGGTTTTAATTGTTGTGGATCGAGTGAAAACACTTATATTAAAGTAAATTCAGATTTAATGTAAAAATAAAGAAACGAAATATTTGCTAATACAGAAAAACAGTGCTAAGCTAACGAAAACTAATAACCAAGTGCCTGACAGAGAAACCAAGGACAAAGGATAACCTCTACGAGAGCGGATAAACATGCAAGTCAACTAAATATCACTTACACGTTGATTAGCGCTAAATTTGACAAACATATGTCACGTCGCCAACGTGCAAATGTCATGTTTCCCACCAGGAGGAACTAGGAACTATTTTGGAGTGGTATTGTCACGTTACCACCAACGACGTGTTTTCCACCAAAAGAAATTTGGTACTACTTTAGTATAGGTGGTGCGTCGGCATCAACGGCGTGTTTTCCCGCCAAGAGGAAAAGGAAAAGGAAAAGGAACTTGTACGTTCGAGTGGAGCGTCGATAAAGAATCTGTTTTTTGCAGAACTTTTCCCTCAAGTAGACAGCGTTCTCCTTGAAATTCCAAGTGACCCTTTGTCCTAATCCTTATCCCGTTAATCCGACGATTAGTATCCGGAAGGTACGTAATAATAGTTCCCCTTTTACCGATTAATAGTGGGTATCAAGAGCTGTCGACGTTACCGACAACAGACCATATTACTATACTAAAATAATACTAAGTTCCTCTTGGTGGAAAAGCATGCCGTTGATGGCTTCGCCCCACCTATACTAGTGTAGTACAAAATTTCTTTCGGTGGAAAACACGCCACTAACGGCGTCTTGATGATTCCTCATTAAAACAATTCCTACTCTTTTAGTGAGAAACACGTCGTTGACGGCGACGTGACAGTGGTAACGTGACAAGGCCACATTAAAATAGTTCCTAGTCCCTCCTGGTGAGAAACACGTCCTTTATGGCGACGTGAAAAATTCAAACAAAAATTGAGTGGCGTACATATTTGTTTCGGTAACTATAATTGACCAAAGAGAAGCAGTAAATAATAAATTATATTTGAGGCGCGATGATTCTCGCAGCGCTTTTGCTCCAACTGAGAAAGAGCGCCATCGGGCTCCTCAGTACTCAACTGGTTAAATTATAAAATCACGTAAATAGGAATATGATACGACATATAAATAAAATTATTGATTATCATCTGAAGGAAGGAAAGATAAAAGAACGTTATGCTATTTGTACTATAAAATAACAGTGTAGGAAAACGATTTCTTTGTCAATTATCGACGAATATATCGAATTATTATTCGATTGCTTTCTTCTATTGAGCGTTTTAAATGTCGCGCAAGAAAGTTCTCTGCAAGACAGAGAAAATGATATTGTCGATACCTTAATGTCTACGGCCTTTTCCCGCGCCGAAAATTGAATTTAAAATATGGATCGACTGACGTAATAGATTATGAAAACATAAAGAAAAATAAATAAAGTCAAAAAGCAAAAGAAAGAGAAAAAAGGAGGGAAATACCAAAAGACCGGTGGAACACATGGGAGCAAATTTAAAATTAATATAATATAAATCGCGAAAAACGCGCGCTTTTTCCTGGCTTAGCGGGAACAGTTTCATAATTTAAATTTAATTTAAATTTAATTTGAATTTTTCTTTCTAACGTTCATTTATTTGAACAAAAAAGAAATCGACAAAAGGTGAATATGTAGGTACATTCGTAACGTGATATTATAAGTGAAAATAGTACAGGGAAATTGATTTCATTTGGATAGTTGTTGAATTGGGGAAAAAGAAAGAAACGAATATTGTCCAGACAATAAAAAAAAAGAACAATAAAACTATATTACATAACTAGATGTATTTACTTCTATCTACCATTTATTTGCTTGTATTACCGATATACCGATATATACATGCGTATAAATATGTATATTTGTTTTTCATGCTGAAAAGAATTATTTAAAATATTTAATTAATTGAAATAATACAGGTTGTTAGGTTAAAATCAAAATTATTCAAAAATATTGAACGTCCGTCTTAAACGGACTTAGAGTATTCTATGCGTCGTACTACCGTTGTTCTTTATAGACGTATAGGATTACATGCCGTACATGCCATATATACATGCGTATGAATATGTATACTTTATTAAAATTATTGAAATATTTTATATTATTTAAATATATTAATTAATTATCTTCAACATGAAAAACTATTGAAATAATACAGGTTGTTAGATTAAAATCATAATTATTCAAAAATATTGTACTACCGTTTTAACCTGTCGTCGAGTCTTCTTTAGTTCGTACTTCCGCTATGCTTTTATATACGTGTAGATTTATGGGTGCGTACATGCGCAAACAAATAGAGACGGTGACGAAGGATCGTCAGTTCATTGGAGACGCAGTATCCATCAGTTCGTCGGAGGAATCGGTAGAGCACATAGCTTGCGCGCCAAGTTTGAACTAGGTACTATATACTATACTATACTTTACTCTTTTCCCATTTTACTTTTCTATTTTCTCTTTTCTTACCGAGTCGAAAGATCGTATCACGTGGCTGGCTTTTTAGTTAATCGAGAAAAAAAAGTAAGATAGAGAGAGAGAGAGAGAGAGAGAGAGAGAGAGAGAGAGAGAGAGAGAGAGAGAGAGAGAGAGAGAGAGAGAGAGAGAGAGAGAGAGAGAGAGAGAGAGAAAAGAAAAGAAAATAACAGAGCAAAAAAAACCTTCTACCCCTATAACCTATCCTCTTCTATTCTCTAGCACTCCTCCTCCATTATAGCCACTCAACCATATAACGTCGTAAAACGAATAAACGTTACTCTTTGCTTACAGAAACATGAACCATGGATAAAGTGTTCGGCATGTCGCGTGATAATGTACAAGGTATTTGCGGCAACAATGAACATTAATAGTAAAACGAGCTTCCGCGACGTTGATGTACCATTATACCGGGAACACAGCGTGATGAAACACCACTGGGTACACAGACGTACCCAAAAGGGAAGATGCTACAATTGCGCGAAGAGTTTCCAATCGAAGCTAAGCTTCGCATCGAGAGAGATCGTCGCGGTAAGCTGTTGCTGGTGATGGATCGCCTATCACAACAAGGAGACCTGCTTCAATACTAAGAACATCGAAAAGGATTGGGAATTGGAATTGCACGCCTCTATTATTGTGCCTTCATCGTGAATCGTAAAATTACCGAGGAAGGGCTGCTTCAATAGCAGTCTAAAGAAATCAGCAAAGAGAAGAAGTTAAAGCAACTGCCCTTCCTTCGACAAATTTAATGCAATGGATATAGAAAATTTAAAAGAAGTTCAAAAAGAAATAAAAGATGAAGCACAATGTTGGGTTGTTAAGCCTTTACCGAGCCTTTACCGCCGCCGTTAGGCCGTAATAGTTTTCATCAACCCAAAATCAGGCGGCAATCAAGGAGTCAAATTGTTGCAGAAGTTTCAATGGCTCCTAAATTCTCGGCAGGTCTTCGACCATACACAGGGCTGACCGAGAATGAGGTAAGACATAGTAACCTCAATATCTTTTTCTTCCTTTCTTCTTTTTGCGTTTACATAAATAATCGCTCTCTTTCTTTTGTTTTTGTATAAAACTTTAATATCGCAATTAAACGCGCGCATATATCGTTCTACGATCGACGGGATAATAAATGGCGGGCATTAACTTTATCTGTAAAACAATACGTAGAAACCCGCGTGCGATTCTAATTTGCAAGTATAACGATCCGTTTCTATTTTTTTATTTTTTATTTTATTTTTTTATTTTTTTATTTTTATTAAGCGTCGAATATGAAAATAAAACGTTACACCCGCTTGCAAAAGATATTTAGCGTTGGTCGTGAAATAAATAAAAAAAAAGCAAAAAAGAAAAGAAGAATTTCATATAATTATTAATTCAATTATTTATTTATCGATTGTACACAAATTATTATTAAATATTATATATTAATTGTTCTATTTAAATTATTATTCGTTGGAATATTAATTAATTAAAGCGCTTGGTGGTACGGCAACAGGCCGTACTCCGTAGATAATATTGATCGCGTGTTACGTACGGCTGGGACGGCGAGTGTAAAACGAGAGAGAAAGGCCGAACTCGCGTCGAATTCTTGCCGATAGGCAACACGTTTTACAAGCTTGCCACCTTAAGAAGGTGGCGCGCGATCGTTGACTAACGATTTACAATAAATTTATCAGATCTGGATCTATCTCGAGTGCGACAAATAATAATTTCTTTTCTTCATTTCTTTTTATTCATTTACATTTTTCTTTCGATAAAACCACGTTATATTTAATAAATACACATCTTTTCCTGTCCATCTAGATTAGAACTGTTCAAGAGGGTACCAACTTGAGGGTGTTGGCTTGTGGCGGTGACGTCACGGTTGGTTGGGTCTTATCGATCATGGATTAAATCGGCGCTTCATCACCGTCAGCAGTAGGGGTCCTTCCGCTCGGTACTGGAAACGATTTGGCAAGGGCACTCGGCTGGGGAGGTGGTTACACCGAAGAGCCGATCGGAAAGATATTATCGAGCATTGGTGAGAGCGAGACAGTACCACTAGACAGATGGCAGTTGGTCGTCGACAGAAATTCGGACATACAAAACGACGACGAGAGCGGAAAGGCTAAGGAAAATCTACCTTTAAACGTCGTCAACAATTATTTCTCCCTTGGCATGGACACGCACGTAGCCCTTGATTTCCACGAGGCCTGAGGTAATTTCAATTTTAACGAGTATCGTCCGTCTCATTTCGATCGATTCGTAGTGAGGATTCGAGTGCATAAAAAAAATAAAAAGAAAAAAATAATAACGACCGTTTTTCACTTCGAGTTTGGAGAAAGAATGAAATTTCTTTTTTAGTTTTAGAAGAAAATTAAAAAATTAAAAAATATATTAATATTCGTTACCGTCGATATATATATATATATATATATATATATATATATATAATTTTTTAATATATATATTACTAATACATTAATTATACATATAGCAATATGCATTATAATTAATACATAATAAATTAATACATATTAATACATAATATAATACAAATTAATTATATAATATATATAATTAATTTGTTCGTTATACTTGCAAATTAGAATCGATCGCGGGTTTCTACGTACTGTTTTACAGATAAAGTTAATGTCCGCCATTTATTATCCCGTCGATCGGAGAACATATCGTTGAATTCACGGTTTTTTTTGTTCATTTTTTTTCTTTTTTTTGGAAACGATTTCATCTACATACGTACATATCGTCGAACGATATAGGCGCACGTTTAATTGCGATATTAAAGTTTTATACAAAAACAACAGAAAGAGAGCGATAATTTATGTAAACACAAAAAGAAGAAAAAGATATAGGGTTTATTATGTCTTACTCCATTCTCGGTCAGCCCTGTCTAAGGTCGAAGACCTGCTGAGGATTGAGGAGCCATTGAAACTTATGCAACAATTTGGCTCCTTGATTGCCGCCTGATTTTGGGTTAATGAAAACTATTACCAGCCTAACGGCGGCGGTCGGTATAAGCTTGACAACCCAATATTGTGCTTCATCTTTTATTTCTTTTTGAACTTCTTTTAGATTTTCTATATTCATTGCTTTAAATTTGTCGAAGGAAGGACCGCTGCTCTTACTTCTTCTCTTTGCTGATTCTTTTAGACTGCTATTGAAGCAGCCCTTCCTCGGTAATGTTACGTTCCATGATGAAGGCACAATAATAGAGGCGTGCAATTTCAATTCCCAATCCTCTTCGATGTTCTTGGTGTTGAAGCAGGTCTCCTTGTTGTGATAAGCGACCCGACACCAGAAACAGCTAACCGCGACGGTTTCACTCGATGCCTAGCTAAGCTTCGACTGGAAGCTCTTCGCACAATAGCTGCATTTTCCTTTCTGGAAATACGTCTCTGTACCCTGTGATGTTTCGTAGCTGTGTGTTCCTTATATAAAAGTACATCAGCGTCGTGGAAGCTCGTTTTACAAGAATAATTTATATTTTCCGCGCATATATAAATATAAATATAAGTGTATATATATATTATGTTATTTTTTATTTTTATTATATATATATAAATATATGTTATATGTATGTACGTATATAATATATATATTTATTATAATATAATATATATATAAAATATATAATATATATATAATATATTATTATTATTATTATTATTATTATTATTATTATTATTATTATTATTATTATTATTATTATTATTATTATTATTATTATTATTATATATGTACTAGTTCATTGTCTTACCATTGTCCATTTATCAATAATTTGATTATTATTTTCAAGGACGCTACGATCAGTGGTACCGGAGAGCAAGTCGTTCTCGTTGGAGTAGCCAGTAAGGGTATCACACAAAGAGGATTTCAACATAACGCAATGGTTTACAAAACGCCTTATGCGAAAAATCCATTCGACGCTATTACGGATCAGGAATTGGATCAGTATAAGAAGGAGGTAGAGCGCAAGCAGAAGGGTGATCCTTGTAAGCGTTGAATATATTTATCATAAAAAGTGTTTTCGTTTTAAAACCGGGGGTGGTGGTGGGATTGGGAGAAGGGGAAGGAGGAGCCGGGGGAAAACTAACGTATAACGAAAATATTTTGTTATTAGATGACGAATCATAGTCGGAATCGGAGGCATTGTCGTCGTTCAACATCAGTCGTGCAACGCATGAATCTAGCACTGCCAAGAGTCCGATTCAGTCGCCGGTTTCTGTTACGTCCGAGACCGAGGAAGAGAGTAGAGACGGTATGTTATATCATGAATTGAATTTAAAAAAGAAATTTTATTGTAAAACAAATTATTATATTATTTATTGTTATATTATTATAACAAAAAGAATATACAGGATGTTTCAGCTAAAGGAGGCCGCCTAAATGTTTTCTTTGTTTATTTTTTTTTTCATACTTTGAATGGTTTAAAAAGAGGTATGTTATAAATAGTTTATATATGTGTGTATAATATATATTCTATGGATAGTTTATTTATATATATATATATGTATATAATAGTATAATGTTATGTATGTTGTAGGCGGCCTCCTTTAGCTGAAACACCCTGTATATTGGGTTGGCAACTAAGTGATTGCGGATTTTAAATAAGAATCTATCGACAAAATCGGCGATCACTTAGTTGCCAACCCAATATATAAATTAATAATTATATACATATATATATTAATTATAATTTAATAATTTATATAAAAATATATAAATTATTATATTATTATGAAAAATATTATTTAAAAAAAAAATTATAAATTTGGATCTCTTTTCTACGCGACATTTTATTTATTTATTTATTTTTTTTTAACGCGATTCACGGTCACACGCCTTTTTTAATACGTTTGTTTCCATTCACGCGTTGTGTCAGTTCAGCAAAAAATATCACCAAAAATCATAGTTATTTTTTTTTCTTTCTTTTATTTTCTTTGCTTTTCTTTTTTGTTGCCCTCAGTACACAATAATTTTTCTCTTATGCGTATATTAAACAATTGTCATTCGAGCTGTTCATCCAGCCAAATCGATTAACTCAATGAAACCAAAAGTGAGGAAATATGATGAAATAATATAAATTGCTTTTAATATAAATTTTTTATTTATTATTAATTCTTAATTTTTATTATTATTTTTAATTTTTAATTTTCAATTTTTAATTTTTAAAAATATATATTTCCTTTAAAATATAAATTCAAATAAAGATTGCAGAATGCATAAAGGCCTTGCTGTGTTGCGTTAAAATTGGATTATTGCAACGATTTACGTACGGAGCTAATCAGATTGGCTTCTGAGATAAATTATCTTTTCTTTTTTTTTCGATGGCCGAAAAGGAAAATAATTTTTGTCATTTAATGATATCGAATAACGGAAATTAGGGGATATTATCATGAATATAAAGAAGTGAGTACTCCATCGAGCTTTGACGCTCAAATTAAAAAAAAAAAAAAAAAAAAAAAGAAAATACAAAAAGTGGAGTCAATCAATTTGGCTTGTGAATTTAGGGCTCGTTTGACGATCGAAAATTTTTGAGGAAAAAAAAAAAGAAAAGAACACAATAACAACGTTATTCTTATATTCGCAGAGCCACGAGTTTTACGGATAGAAACGAAACAAGTGCCTGCGCCCAGTCAGCCAGAAGTCGTTCTAAGTGACGGTAAGTGTATTTTAAACGATTTAACAAAAATTCCGCAAAGAATTTTACTACTCCGTTCAACGAGTCCGAGTCAAATAGAAATAAGACAAAACATTCGCATGCTGGGCACGTGGTAGAGTTGCGATTGACCTCAGCTATTGGCTGGTCGAACGATAGTCAATTGCGAATTTTCTGGAACGAAAATACATGGGGGAGGGGTGGGGGTAATTATTACCAATAGTTTCGTTTTCTCTGGCTTATTATAAGACGGATGACGGGATTACCGGGCCAGATTGATGGAGGAGTAAGAGTTTTTATGAATAATTATCCAAAATTATCGCACGGTGTGCAAGACAATTGCAAGCTTTTCCAATCACGCGTGTTCATCGTTTATTTCTACTGACTGTTGTTGACTTGTTCAACGGCCTTGTACGATCGTTGTGTATACCATGCAAGTACGGTTTGCCTGTTTAGAATTTATTACGTGAAATGCAAAGTAGTATCTAATGGTATTAGAATTTTTGGAATTGTCGCATGTTTTTTATCATCCGATTGCATACCTTTTATGATGATTATACGTTTGGATCTTCGTGATTACTTCCGATTAACACGTTGACTGTCACGCTAGTTATCAAAAAGATCTACGTATAGAATAGAAAAAAGATCTAAGTATAAAATAGAAAGAAGTACGAATAGAACGAAATGTTTCACGACATGCATATAGTTGGAAATTTTTTTTTCAAGAACGAAGCATCTGAGAAAGCGTGTGAAATTAGAAAATTATTTCTTCTTTATCAAATGTCTCTTTAATAGTGACGAATAGTTAAAATTTCTTCGTGTTATAATTTTTTCCCTAATTTTTCGTGACGTCAAAAAGAAAAATGGAAGAGTTATCTTTTAGAAAATCACGTAGTAGTAAAGAAGCCTGTTACACGAGGCTTACCAAAATTTTGATAGTAGCGATGAAGAACAGCCGAGATTTTTCAGAAAGAAAAATATAAATAGAATTACGTCAGATTCTGATGGGATTTGTTCAGAATTTTTGCCACATATGGCTGACATGGCAGTCAACGTGTTAATAAGTATTTCTCGCAATAATAATAATAATAATAATAATAATAATAATAATAATAATAATAATAATAAAAAAGAAAAAGAAAAAAGTATTCTCTATCGCATGCGAATATTTTTCCTCGATTCCCACAACCCACCCTCCCCAACCCCCAACCCCCTCCATCAGGACGATTCGACCGATAATTCGTTGACCGATTACAACGAGAAATCGTCTAACGATGGATCGGACATATTAGAATTGCCGACTGGTACGGTATTGGAGTTGGAGGATTTTCTTGGTGTCTCGTTTAACGAGGACATGAATACTAGCGTTAATCAAATAATAGCGGAGCTCGATGTTAATCGAACGTACGCCGAGGCAACGAACATAGTGGATGAGATCATCGAAGAGGCATCGCGTATTACGTTCAACATAAACGTGTCACCGAGGAATAAGATTTCTACGGGATCAAATTTGATCGTCATAGACGAGATCGTACATCACGTGATCGATCGGGACAACGCGGAAGATACACTCCTTTCCAGTCCGAGGATAATCGATCGTCACAGCGAGAAGAATTATGTCAACGGATCGAAACTTGCACGCGAGCCGAGCGAGGACGTTAACGAAACAATTAATAATAATAATAATGATAATAATAATAACGATAATATCGAGGAATGTTCGACGATAAAATCGATGGACGATCGAACAACAACGACTGATGATGATCCATCGATCATCGATAAAACTTTAACGACGTGTACTTGTCTTCATGAACGTTTTTCCACAGGAGGGGGGATGGAGTCGAACGTGAATTGCAACGGGTCTCGTGAAAATGACGGTAACGATGATCCCGATGAAATAGAAAATATTTCCGAGGACGAGGAGGACGTCGACGAGAATCGTAACGTTCGATCGATAACGGAAAATAATAATCATTCGGAGGAGAAAAAGAAGAAGAAGAAGAAGAATAATAAGAAGAAGAAGTTACCGTCTAACGAAGGGATCGTTCTTGAATTTTCTTTTATAACCGATCGATCGAAGAACGACGAAGTTTTAACGTTAAATTTTCAAATGGAGAGATCATCCGAGTCGTCGGACGCAGAGGAGGATAATAATTCGTTCGTTGAAACTGTTAAGACGTCGTGTAAACGTGAACACAACGAGATCGAACGTACGAACGAGGAAGGGAACAACGTTAATGGGGATTGTCAAACGAATTTGAAATTTTCAGATAAAGATCGTCACCATCAATACCACCACCAACAGCACCATCACAACCATCATTATCATCATCATCATCATCATCATCATCAGCGCGATAAGAACTTCGAAGATGTCGCGGTTGACATCTCTAACGGGATTAATAGTATGAAACAATATAAATCGAGCAACGGATGGATGATCCTAACCGATGATAAAACTACGATATTCGATAATGAAAACGTAAACTCGAACGATAATTTATTCGATGATTGTCGGGACGATCATCAGTATCGCGATTTATCGCCAATAACGGAAGAGAATAGCAACGAGTCGTTCAACGAGGAAATTACTAGCAGCGTGTTCTTAGATACTACTTGTCTTGAGTGTTGCGTCGATTGTTCATTGGCAAGATGGGAAAATAAGAACGAAGTGACAACAACGACAACGACAATAACGACGAGGACGACAACGATAACGACAACGTCATCCGTCGAAAAGGAAAGTATAAACATCAGTGCTGGCGAGGAATCGATTAAATCGATTGATTATTATACCTGCAAGGACGATAGTAGCGAGTATAATACGTCCGACAGGCCATCGTCCTGTTCGAATCCATCGAATTTGAACGATTCGGCCGACCGTGTATCCGTTTCTTCGGACGCAACGTATGTCATTTGTAAAGAGTTCGAGTCGCCCTCGGAATCGCCAATCCACGTTGACACTAAAAATCATTCTTTTACATCCGTCAAGGACGACGACGTAGGATCAATTACAAACGGCCTTGTCGAAACGACGGAAAACGTTGAACTTACGACGAAACCCAGGTCAATTATTTACTCCACGGAGGACGACGTCGAAGAACTCGCCCGTCTCGACGAGATAATCAATCCGAAAAACAATAACTTTCAAAAGGATTCGTCATTTTATTTCGGCGAAAACGATATTAATGGATCTCACATGCTTCCACGATACGAGGATTCTTCTTTGTACAGATTGGTATCGGGAATGAAATTGAATAGTATCAATTCTTTAATCGAATCCAACCAAGACGATCGTTCGCTCATTTCGGAGCAATGAGAATTTCCTTGAGCTTTGTTTTTCGAATTCTTTTCTTTTTTCTGTTTTTTTTTTTTTTTCCTTTAGATTTTCTTTTTTCCTTTGTTCGTACGACCACAACCATTTTCTTCCTCCGTACCATTGACGTTTCACTTTACTTTTATCGTTTATCCTCACTTTCTAATTTTTTATTTTTTTTATCTATTAATGTCGCAACATTTCTTCCTTTTCACGACAAGAATAAGACAGATTATATATATATATATAGTATGTTTCGTAATAGTCCTAATAATTTTTTTCCTTTCTTTATCGTATCGGACTTCTCTTCTCGACGATGACTAGTACGACGTTTGAACTTATATATTTCGCCAAAGACGGCCCTAGTCATATTCTTTTCTCGTCTTTGTCGAAGACACCAATGACAGCTTGTGGCCGATCTTTGCGCTTTCGAATTCTCGGCCCGAGCACCACCTACTTTACTATTCTCTTTTTACGTACATATTATACATACATGCATACATACATGCATACATGCATCATACATACATACATACATACATACATACATACATACATACATACATACATACATACATACATACATACATACATACATACATGCATGCATACGTACAACACACACACACATACACACCCACACACACCGTCCAACACACACACACACACAGACACGAAAACGAATCAAAGAGAAGTTCAAGAACGTAGCTTGTTCGACCAAAAAATCGATACGATCATCATATTTTCTCGAGCCTTTTAATGACGTCGATCGAAAGGGGGTGGGGTCGAGAGGGGGTGGCGAGGACGCGAGGGGAAAAGAAAGAATGAAGACAAAAAAATAACACTAGATATTAAATGGAGAATCACAAATGGAGTAAAATCAACGACGGCCGCGTTTTAAATCCAATTTACTTTTACGCGGGACTCTTGACTTTTGTTTTCTTTTCTTTTTTTTTTTTTTTTTAATCTTTTTTGCTTGTTTCGTCTTTTTAATTTTTAACGAAAAAAGAGAAATAATGATAATAATAATAATAATAATAATAATAATAATAATAATAATAATAATAATAATAATAATAATAATAATAATAATAATGATAATGATAATGATAATAGTCATCGTCATCGTCGCCGTCATCATCGGATTGTAACTCTCGACGCGTTTGCACGAACGATTTAAAAAATAAAATAATCGATCTTCACGTCGTTTCGACTATTCATCGATGGGCGTTGTTGGAGGATTTTTTTTTTTCATCGACGAGATTTCCTATAGAAGAGAACTGAACGAATTCTTTTCTTTCTTTTTTTTTTTTTCTTATA
>CAJVQX010000041.1:67500-115000 GCA_911387935.1 Dolichovespula saxonica
ATTATTATTGTTATTATTATTATTGTTATTATTATTATTATTATTATTATTGTTGTTTACTATATTATTAATTTTCGCTTATTTGTAAAGGTACATTGTTCATCGCGTCCTCCCTCTGCCCCCGGCCCGCTCTTTTTATAGGCTACAACAACGTATAATAAGTTTTACAAATTTAGAATTGACAAGGCTTATATATTACGAGCATTGTGAAAGCTTAGATGTTATGTGCAGTATTACGATTTATTTCCGAATTGTTTACAAGATATATATATATATATATATATATATATATATATATATATATATATATGTATATATATTGCTATTTTTTAAATCTGTATTGGGACATGATTTCTGATTAAAAACGATTACATGTGACGAGGAACAAGGCGTTGAATTCATGTCTCAATACGGTATAATCACGACGAAACAGAATTTATATATATACATACGTACATACATACATAAATACATACATGCATATATATATATATATATATATATATATATATATATATATATATATAATTTTTGTATAGGATATTTTACCTCGAGCCGAACATTGAAATGTGTATCAATTTGAACGAAACGAAAAGTTATCTTAAAAAATTTTTGGTTTAGATACATACGGACATAAATACATACATAAATACATACATACATACATACATACATACATACATATATACGTGAATACGTGCATCTAAATTATTCTTCGTTAGGAGGGCATTGAATGAATAAATTATTTACGAAAAGTGCGTATTATTAGGTTTGTATAATAATAAGTGTGTTGCGCAGGCTATTCGTGATTATACGCGCTTTATCCTCTTCCTCCTCCTCACTCCTCCCTCCCCATTCACTTCTTGCCGCCAGCCCTTGCTCCTCTATTTGCTCCAAACGTGGACGTATCTCTCCACGTGTTTATGCCCTTTGCAAATATTAAGATACGAAAATTATCGTGAAATAATATCATTATTTACATCATAAATACATTTACATATATATATATATATATATATATATATATATATATATATATATATATATATATATATATAAAATAAATAGAGAAGTTGAGAGATGAAATGGATACGTCAATTTTCGATTAAACGAGACATTTAAGAATATTTATCATCACGCTTACGATGTTGTAGATCATTATATTTCATAATCATCCGTTTTTGTTCTTGTTTTTGTTTTCGTTCTTGTTTTTCTCTCTTTTTCATTTTCCTTTCTTTTTTTCTTTTTCTTTTTTTCCCCCTCTTTCTCCTCTAAATACAAGCAATAAGTCCGAAAAATGTACTTACTTACTTACGGCAATGAAGTCAAAGCGAAAAATCTCAATGTAACGAAGAATCGAAAAAAAAAAGAGAATGCAACAAAGACGTAGGTGGTTGTACGTACTGTTATTGTGTTCGATGATTCTACGTTTAAAAAAAGAAAAAAAAAAAAAAGAAAGAAAAACTTCGTAAGAGTTATAAAAAAAAAAAAACAAAAAGAAAATAAAAAATAAAAGAAGGAATATCGGTAAAAGATGTCAAATAAAAATTATAGCACGTAAGCGAATCTGGTGGTAGAGATTGTCGAAGGGTTTATTAAGCGCACGTTATTTACAAATAAGATGCAACAAAGGATTTATTGATAATTCGACAGTTGGCAAATCCAACGCAAATTTTTATAACATTAATAATTATTACGGGAATACCAAATTGAATTTGATGGTGACAATTTTGGGCTTCCGTATAAAAAAATATTTCATTTCAGGAGGCCGCCGCCATTTATCGCCATTTATTATCGCCAATAGACGACAGATGATTTATTATACGCACTCGCACGCATGAAATTCATAAGAAGTCCGATATAAACGATTTATGATATGTAACTCCTGTTAACGGGATTTAATTAGATTTAATCAGCCGCTGTTATACTGCCTAACGAATAAGTAAAGAATTAAAGGAAGAAAGAAAGAAAGAAAGAAAGAAAGAAATAAAAGAAAATGAAAAAAAAGCACTCTTACCGATGAGACAAAGAATATCCGTTTTATATACTTGATCGTATATAATTCAATATTCGTTGTATATATCATGGATATTCTCTAAACGCTTTGATGCTAATTCCATTTTATGGATGAACAAGTCGTAAAGGTATTCCTTAGAAAATTGAAACGCAAAATGAAATCTCAAGCGAGGTACTCTTTTTATTATAATTTACGAAACAAATTTCGTATGAGAAACGACATTTAGATTTTCGTGGATTAATAATAATAATAATAATAATGAATGAAAAAATAAATAAATAAATAAAAAATAATAATAATTATTGATATTTATAATAATAATAATAATAATAATAATAATAATAATAATAATAATAATGATATTAATAATAATAATAAAAAGAAAAAAAAGGAAATCGCAAAAAAGAATGAAAAAAAAAAGAAAAAAAATAATTGATGTAAAATAGGATAATTCAGCGTGTATATTATTTACGATCGTACGGAGTACTTCTAAGAAGCTCGAATAAACGATGGAATGTTGAAAGATATATATATATATATATACATATAATATTATACAGAGAGAATATCTATTCCTCGTCTTTCTTTCTTTATTTTTCTTTTTGAAATAATATGCGCGAAATGTGTAAGTACGGAATAAGAGAGGAAGGTAAGAAGGAGGAGTGGGAGGGATTAGTAAAAAAAAGAAAAAGAAAAAGAAAAAGTAAAAAGTTTAATCGAAACAAAATGACAATTGAAGTAATCATTTAAAGCACCGTAAACGATTTTCCTGACATTGAAATTTGTAACGCGTGAAGATATTGTAATAACAAAGACAAAAAAAGAAATTATGTAGAAAAGAACGCGCGCGCAATGTCAATGTTCGTTGCCGTTTTTCTTTTTTTTTTTTTTTTAAATTTAATTATAATTTCTTTTTAATTATAACGAAATAATAAGGATCGTCGGAGCCATCTGTTTGGAAAATTGGCGGAGAGCGCAAGAAAAAAAAAATTTCAGACGATGAAATATTTGGTGCTTTTTGTAATTTTTTGGAAGGATTTTTTAGCGCGTAACTGTGTAGTGCATTATATAAAATGGCGACTACTAAAGTTATACATGCACATCGAATAGGGCCTTTCGGATAATATGTATTAACGACCTATCCTCTATTCGATTGTAATCACGAAGTGATATATCATCCTATTCTCTTTCGTTTATCTTCGTCGAGATGATTTATGTTATGTATAATAACATTGATTTGTGTGTTAATTTCACACTTTTATTACTGTCATCGTCAACATCGCCTTCTAACCATAGCAATTATTAGATCCTTTTTTGTTTACTTGAAAACGTATGTGATTTTGGAAAAAAAAATTTGTTATTACTAATTAATTTCATCGTTATGATCATCATCATCATCATCATCATCGTCGTCATCGTCATACTTATTATCGTCATCACCATCTTTATCATTATCATCATTATCATAATTATCGTTATTACCAATAATGACAGCTCTTAATATATTTACCGCATGCTTATTATAGTATTAATCGCGTTATTATTAATTTTACGAATAACTTTCATTTTAACGAAAAAAAACAAGATGTTAGAAAGTCGTAACGTAAAATGCATGATTTCAATGTCGATCGGAGGTTTTTCGATGGAGCCATTGATAATGGCGTTTCTTTATTATAATCCTTTCGCTATGGCGAAGTCGACCGACATTACGCTGTCATCGTAAGTATGAAAAAATTCCGATTTCAAGTGCCAGGGCCTCTGCGCACGCATCCATCTAAAACTTAATATAATTGAGCCACAAGGAAATCTACCAATCAGAGATGACTATTGTTCCCTTCTACATTTTTTGCTCTAAATATCTATCATATCGACAACAATTTTCGTAAGAATGAAATTTTTACCATCTAAATCTTATCGTCCGATCAATCACTTCCTTCCTTCCCTCCCTCCCTCCCTACCTCCCTCCTCACATTTACAATCGATATTTGAAATTTTACGAATGCAATTACGGTTGCAGTGTACAGATTTTGAAGTTATATAATATCTATAAATTGTGATCGAAATTATCGAAATCCTTTTTTCTTTTAATGGAACCGAAATAAAATAAAATAAAATAAAATAAGAAAACTGAAAATACACGACGCCATTCATAACGCCAGTATTCGCGGAATATTGTTTGAGAAACGCTGCTCAAGTGGTCGATATTGGACAGGGTTTCTCTACCCATTTTAGTTAAATTTTTAATGGACCGTGAAACGATAGCTGGGGTTAACTCAGGCCAAATCGAGAAAAGTGATTGATTTCTAAGAGATCTTACGAAAGTTTTCGTAGAATGTTCTTACGAGTACGCAGTAACAGCTGTATATATTTCAAATAATATACGGTGACTTTATTTAATCGGATTCTTAATTTGAGACGCAGAAACATTGCAAACGAACATATTGGCTGCGATGGTAGAGAAACACTGGAATAGAATTTTCGGATAAACGATTTAGTAATATATTCTTGTTTATTTTTACTAGTAGATAAAAAATAGACGAAAAATAAAGAACGAACAAATACACGCAGTACTTAAATACAACGTGATTATGTTCGTTTGTTTTGTGATTAAAGGAAGCTGTGAAATTGTCGAAATTAAAGAATGTTCCTAAAAGACCGCATCAAAGATGATAAATTTTATACAACTAATTTATTAGGTTGTATTATTTAGGTTTTATTGGACACCGGGTACCAATCACATTTCATATCTGAAAAAATGACCAAACTTCTAAGGCTCCCGCGCAGCTCCCTGCTCTAACTTATTACTATAAGGGTGTATTAGCAATCAGGCAAGGTCAAATAACATACGTTTTACCACGTGTTTGTTCTTCCAATCGTTCGTGACATCGTACCGATTGTAGCTCAATAAAAACGAGACACTTACAATTTCGTAGATGTTTAATAACGGTATTAACAACTATAATACAAATGAACGTATGAGAAATCACCGATTATATTAATCGTTAGAGCAGAGATAGTTGAGCTCCCACGGGATTATATTAATCCGAAAAAAAAAAAACTAATATCAATGAGAACCCGATTTATATTAAATCGTTGAGTCGTTCGTGAAAATGATGAGTCAATAGTTTAAGAGAGTGTCTCAGAATAGAGCACCACGTGTTATCGAATTTATTTGTCGTCCTCTATGGGAGTAATTCTGCAATGTTTCCGCCCGCCATCAGCAACGAGGTTGATGATGAGCTATGAGTCTTGAGGTGAGTCTTGATGAGTGGTCACAGGTAACAAGGCCAGCTTGGCAATTGGCCTGGTGAGTTAAATGGTAGCCGTCTTCAGCGATACCACTCTGTCGAGTTCATTCTTGCCTGGCAACGGTCATATGATGGGCCCATTTGTATTCTAGCATAAATCGAGTGTACATGTGTTGATATTGATCATCCTTGCTGAACCGTTTGAGCATCCGCTGAAGGCACAGCTGAGCAGTTCGATATGAGTCTCCTAAGACTGATTACTCGAGTGGTAATCTTACAATGTATTGTCCCGTCTGGTCTCTTGAATGTGTCATTCTATAATGATGTTCACAATCCTGTTCCTCTGGAGTGAGGTTTGAGTCGACTGTCTAAATATAATTTCATTATATATAAATATAATAAATGACTGGTTTTACAATTTCATTATAAAATTCCTATTTCGTGTTACATTTTTTTTTTTTCGAAACGATGCAACGACTTTTGCAGGGTTAAGTAAAGGTTGTATAAAATGAATTTTATTTTTAAATAACTTACACAGAATTCGAGTAATTTTTCGTCCTACCTACTTCTACCAAAACCAGTCGAAATGACTTGTCTTCAAAAAAATGTAAAAACGGAATATCTTTTTATTCATTAAATTATTACTATCTTATAAAAAGTATTTGAGGTTATGGAATTATTATAACTATTTATTGTCAACTATAAAAAATACAATATAATTATGATAATAACATTTATAATAATACTAACAAGTATAACTGGTACTTTTCAAAATGGGAAAAAAGCCTTACAATCTGTTCTTGAAATCGACACCGTTGATGAGATATTTAGATGAATCTTTTGGCTCTTTGTTATAATATTTTCTCTTATGCCACGACTTATCTGGCGATAAAACATAGAGATAGAAACATGCCATAGGTAACGTAACTATTGGCTCATTGTTGCAATATTTTCTTTTATGCCACAACTTATATGTCAACGACGTGTTTCCTGTCAGAAGGAACTTGGACTTTAGTATAGGTATTCTAAAAACCGCATCCGGACTTCTTTGAATTTCTAAGAGAACGCTGTCAACCTGAGGGAAGGGTCCATCGAAAAGAAGTAGTCTATTACCGTCTGTTCCGCCTGTTCAGACGTGTTCTCTACAGTTCTTAAATAAAATGAAAATTTACCAAGTACAGGAATTAACTTGGAATTATTTTATCGTTGATATGTTTATTAATTCTAAATAATACATTAAGAATGTAACTGTGTGTGTGTAATTTTTATTAAAATATATTAAAAATTATGAAAGATGTTGAATATTTAACAAACCAACTCTTTTCGTCGTTTTTTGTTTAGCACTTTTGAATAGTATATAGAAAAACTGTTCAATACTCAAATGAATATATATATAACCAATTATTCATATTATTGGTTGAATATAAAACAAAAAACTGATTAATAGGTTATCGGTCAGTACGTATCGGCGACAAAAAGCCGATTAATAGGCTAGCAGTTTCGTAAAGTGTTAATTTTTTTATTTTTACTCGCGGTTGTTTAAATATTACAAAAAAACTTGAAGAAATATAAATTTGTATGTTACATAAATACTGGAACGCTTGGTATGTAAAGAAAGTGTCTTATATATTAACTGTACTTCCCGAACACTCGGTATGAAATGTTTGTAAACAAAATACTATGTCGTCTTTGGAGGATAATTAAACTGTAGAAACGTGTTTGTAATATTGATATGATGTGGATCGTAGAGATATAAATAATACATTTATTATACACACGACAGTTAGTTGTTTTGTTAAAAAAAAAAAAAAAAAAAAAAAACAAAACAAAAAAAATCAGTGTGGAAATTGGCGAACGCTTTCAAGATATCGAAGAACATCGTATGTAATATTCTTAGGGGATATCGAAAATAAAAATTATTTTTTATTTAATTAAAATTTCAAATAGGCCGTCCAAAAAATTCTTGACATGCGCAAATATTACATTTGGTCGTAATCGACGTGTCAGCGACATTTAGTTAGTGCGCATGTCTTCCGCCCTTATATTGATCGTTCTTTGTTCTTGGCTTTTCCGTTAGGCATTCGGTTCCCAACGTTCGTTAGCTTAACATCGTTTGTCTGTTTTAGCAAATATTTCGTTCCTTAATTTTTTACGTTAAATTTGAATTTACTTTGTAAGCGTTTTTCACTCGATTCGCAACAATTAAAATCTATCATGTTATGGGCCCAGGTCGTTTTGTAAAAAAGGAAAGATAAAATTCAGCAGATTTTGTAGAGAATATTCAAAGTGATATTAGAGTCCTTTGTGTAATACGATTACAAAAGAAAGATGAATATTGGAGAATATTCAAAAGTTAAATAATACAAATTATGAAACATGGAAAGTACAAATGAATAGTGTATTGCGATTCAATGACTTATGGAAATATGGAAACGGACAAGTAGTCACCGCCCTGAACAACATGGCGGTGGCTGGATCAATAAAGATGAAAAGGCTACAGATTTAATTAAGTATTCATACCTGGAAGAATTATAAACCAAATTACTTGAGGAAGAAGCTAGAAGATTTCTTGTTGTCCAACAAAGGCATCGAACAATACGTAAATGGAATTATTCATAATTAATGGAATTAATAAGAATCAATACGTAAACCTAACAGCAAGAGTCATTGTTTCGTTAGAGAAATTAAAAAAAAAGTTCTGGACTGAGTATTTGGAAACTAATCGCTAAGCTCAATGGAGAACATCGAAAGATATTATAATACGCACAAAAAAATGTACGAAGAGTGCTTCGATCGAAGAGTCATCAGGGGAAAAATGGCCAGGAAAAAGCCGTATATTAGTAGAATAAATAGGAAGAAGAGACTTTGGTTAGGAAAGGAGTATAAATTCAGAAAAAAGTGAGTGTCGGGAGAATATGATATTTGCAGATGAGCGTAAAATTTAATATCGTGTATAGTTACGATGCTATGGAGCAGGAATGAAAGGATAAGAGTGTGGCGTGAACGAAAAGAAGAAGAGCATCATAAACCGAAAAATTTACAATTTACGGTGAAACACGGTGGGGCGGATCGGTGATGGTGCAGTGTTGCATTTCTAGTTTTGCCGTTTGCAAAACTCGTAGTTACTCGTGACGTTTTAAACAAAAGTAGACACTTAAACGGTTTACGAAATAATTTCAATAGAAGTGCCGCAAATAAAGGGAATTGGAGATGAATTTAAATTTTATCAAGTGCACAAAGCTCGAATAGCGCATGAATATTTGTTCTTAAATTACAAGAAAGTGCTTCAATCGCCACCATAATCGCCTGAATTAAATCCCATAAAGAATCTGTGAGATGGACGAGAACTAGTTTTGTGTTTAACCGTTATAAGTATACAAGACGTATTAGAAAATCGTTTAACGGAAGAATAGCAAAAAATCAGCTATCAAAGTCAAATAACAATCGTTTTTATTTCTCAAAGTCACATTTCTTTGTCAGGCCAATCTGTTCTTAGAAACAGAGTTTCTAAGAATATGTATACATCAATTCTATAAGCCTCTATTGTTGGCTCTGTTCTGATCCTGTTCGTTATTATTATTTTTTTTTATCTGTTTTTGTTACTTATTTATATGCCAAGCCCGGCTATTATTTCCAAGTTCAAACGAATCATAATATTTTTCTGTACAATTGTTTCGAAAAAGACCTTTGCCTAAAGTATAAACACTTCCACGAATCGTCTTTGTCCATGCTCGACCAATAAGCACCTTCCTTCCCTTTCCTCCTCTGATTATTGTAGCTTACCAGTTAGTTGGAAAAGCGCCGAAATATCAATACTCAAAAGTCAGTCGTCGAGTACCGAACGCTCAGTCTAAAGGATCGCTCGAGCCACAAACTAGTCGAAAATGGAGTCAGTTAAGTTTTTTTTTTTTTTATACCAGAATCCATCATCTTATACGTATCGAATATAAAAGCAAGTCATCATCATATATTCAATCATCATTATACAACACATTACCCATCGAGTACAGTCCACTGCAAAATTATTTTGTGATATATCAAATCTGCGTTAATCATTTTTACGCGCGAGCTAATCAAGAGGAGCCACAGGATCATATCCTCTCAAACCACTGGACGAGAACGGTATTTGCTAGGTGACTTAGGGTAACCTAGTATAGTGGTTGAGTCCAGACGCAATATTTTTATTTTCAATATTGAGCTGGATATCGGCAAAACGATCACCGATCCTTCCTGCGAGCTGCGCAACCCAGCAGTCTGCAGTTTGTTAGAGACACAACGAGCCCGTCGGAAATCGCAGCAACGAGGCCTGCAGCCGTTGGAATCATCATCGACCTGATGCGCTACTACTTCATCTTCCAAGTAAGAGATTTTAAAATTTTGTTTCATAAGCTTCTTATCCTATCCTATTATTCCACAATGGAAGAAGCCATCTCTGTCGTAAAAGATTTGATTGATCTCGAAGTCGAGCGGCGGATTTTTAAAGATCAATTCAGGACGCGATTGATGCTTATCAATCCGCTGCCCGTGACTATCAGATATCATCAAACGCGATTATATTTGCGATCTGATACTGTCTTTTATATCAGCGTGCGATCACGCGCGATGACACAGGTCGATCCTCGATTGAACATCGTCGATATCTGAACACGGCACATTAACACGCGAATTAAGACGCATGATGGGTTAAAGGGAAAAAAAAATCAAATCCATGAAAGAAGTATTCGCTATATACACGAGACCCGAATCGAAATTGTTAAGCTTAATTTTTCCGTCGAGAATTTCGATGAAAAAATTTAAGTAAAATTTCTTTTAAATGTTCTTTTGATGTTATATTTTCTTACTCTTTTTTCGAATTCTCGCCATACATGTTCAATGGGATTTATATCAGGTTAATTGCGGGGGAGATTCGTCTGAGAATATAACGTTATACAAAAAGTCATTGTTTACACATTTATTTTTTCTGCAAATTCCAGTCTCTTGTTTTTATTGACTTTATTGATGAATGGTTTCCGTTGTGCGACTTTACTTTTATATTCATCTTTATGCAATATTCTTCGAATTGTTTTCGGATATTTTTCATTGTTTTTAAGGTCTGATAAACAATTTATGGTCAGTTTTTCCCTGATATCCAGTTCCGGCCCACACACTTTTACCGCCACCAATTTATGATTGACGGCTTAAATATTGTTAAGAACATTTAATTTTTTGTTGAACATTTAATTTTCGGAGCTCCTTTACATCCGGGTTTTTTTGCAACGTCCTCCTCTGTTATCCGAAAAAATTGGCCAATGTGTCACTTCGTCTTTTCGCACGTCTTCTACAGGTAGCGCTGTATTTGGTTTCTTTTTTCTTTTATTTTGCAATTGTTTATATGTCTCATTTGAAGTAGGACGCCCTCTTTTCTTCTGGTTTTTTTTTGTGTTCCTGACATAAACAAGATGCAACGTCAGTTTTAAATTTCAATAAACTATACTGACGGCCGGGGCTTACAGAATGCGATGAGCAATCTCGCTTCTTTGATCGAATTTTTATTCGATACAACGCTATCAACGAATCCACCAAATCTACTCCACCCATGTGTTGGTTGTATGTTTTCACTATATTATTTGGTCGTTGTACATCGATCATTCTGTTTATTTTTTTGCCCCACCTTTTCACAATGTCTACAGAATGTTGCAACACTCTGAATTCCTAATTTTTCTAATTCAGTTACTAAAGGCAACGTTGAAAACCAATTGTCGAAACAAATTTTGTAAAACAATTGTTTGGGTATAATTTTTGCTAAACGTAATACCACATTACCGCTACTTCCGACATTAGATAATTCTTAGATCACTCCTGTCTTTGAATTCCATTACATTTCAGTTCTCGATAATCCGTAAATGGGCATAAAAAAATAGCAGTCAAACAATTGTTCAATTTCATTCACTAAAACAGCAATGGGTTTTGCTGGATCACATTGCAGTGCATACATGTTGGTATAGTCAACTATATTGCTTATAATTTCCTTGTCAAATAGTTGTCCAAAATAGGTCATAGGAGAATGGGATGCTTCAGGGACGTTAGGACAATCTCTTTTCAAAGGGCGATAACAACTATTATTATTCGTCTGGGATAGTGGTTGCCAAACAATTTTTTATGGTCCTGCATCTTTCCTCATCTGACGAGGATTGAGTACTAAATTCTTTAAAGCTTTAAAGCACAAGCTTTATTCTAAATGTACCAAAATCTGCCATAATAGCCCACTGTGACCTTAAAGTTACAAAACTGTATCGTAAAAAAAACAGTAACAAATTGAAAATTGAAATGCAAACAAATAGGTTGTTATTGATATACGAACCCAGAGCTATTATGTGCACTATTTTTAGTTTCGTAATCACTGACAGAAGTACAAATAATATCAATTCGATCAAATGGTTTCGCTTATATTTACTGCGGACAGTTTGCACAGCATTTATTTTTGTTATTTCAGGTTGATGAGCCTAGCAACGGTCATAAATATTATATTGGTTGTCTTGACAACGTTATAGAATTAAGATTTATGCGCCATCTCATGAAAAAAGCTATAATTATTTGGTAAAATCTCGATAAATTAAAATGTGACCTGAAAGTTACACGAAAACATAGAAGGTTAACCCGAGAAATCTTTGTACCTGTCGCACATTTGTGGGTTTTGGGAATCGTTCAACTACTTCAGTTTTTCGTTTCGATGGCTGCACCTGTCCATTCTCAATAATGTGACCCAAGAATTCCAATTTTTTTTCTCTAAGAAATTATATTTTTTCCATTTGATAAATAATCCTACTTGTTTCGTGGTGTCTAACACTTGTTTTAGTTTCTCTATTCCATTCTTATAATTTGCTGATGGAATAATTAAGTCATCCATATATGTCAAAACTATCCCGTCTCGGATCAAATCTTGAAAAACAGCATTAACATATCTTTGAAAAACCGCTGGAGAATTGCATAGACCAAACGGTACTTTCATGAATTCAAAATGTTCACCAGGAACAATAAAAGCTGTAAACTTTTAACTTGATTCATAAACTTCAACATGGAAAAATCCATTTTCTAAATCTAACGCGTTAAAAACTTTCGCGTCTTGTAATTTATCTAACTGATCTTGGATCAACGGTGAAGGATATCGATCCTTCTCATAATTTTCTTGTTAAGTAACTATAATCTACACAAATTCGGTTTGTTCCATTTGTCTTTTTAACTGATACAATCAAACTTGCATAATCTGAGGGTCTAGCAATACCTACTTCGATCCACTTCTGTATCTGAGCATTTACATCATCTTTTTCAGGCGCACTCAAACGCCTCGCTCGTTGATATACAAGTTGATCGTCTTTTAGCACAAGTGTCATTTTAATTCTTATTTCACGGATTCGAATTGGCTCGTAATTATCAATGAATTTGTGTAATCATAATCAATTGATCAGTTGACAAAAATAATTTATTATTTCAAAGTAGATTATGAATCAATAACAATTTTTAAATAAATACTTAGTTAATTTAATGAAAATTAGTAGTCTTCAACTGTATGGTATCTTTCAAAATAATGAGGTACATGTAACGCAACGCGACAGTTCTTAAAGTTTTACACCTTTTTTTATGTTTCGTACATACTTTGCAAGCTTTTGTTGATTTTTTTTTTTTCAATGGCGTGGGATCTATGTCTTTCGGAAAGTGACCCCAATGTTGCTCCTGTAGTCTCATTGGTATATCCCCGTTTGATAATGGTTCTTGTCTGTTATAATTTTGTAATGGCACGGTTTGTAATAATCCTTCAGCTATTCGAAGTCTGAACCCAGTCTAATTCTGTTTCTTTGCCATACTGTTTATGTTGTATAGAATGTATGAATTTAAAAGTGCCATATCGCAAATGTAAAAAAAGATTTTTTGGTTCCCCCTACACGAATTTTCTCATAATAGGGAAACTCGCTAATACCTGATCTTGGCGATCAATACCAATCATTCCCAGAACGTCTATAGTTATTAAAATAGAATTATTGGAAGAAGTACTTCACTCTCTCTTTGACGCGGCGATAGAATTAGATCTTAAAACTATAGCAATTGCGAAATCAGCCGTAAGAGATGATATATCATGGCCAGACATTAAACGCAAAATCCGTTCCATCTTCTCGGGACACGAGACAAAGATCATAGTATTAAAACGCGAGATAGTGATTCCCAAGGAGATCGAACGAATACAAATTATTCACGATAATAGCTCCACTCCGATTGGAGATCATAAAGAAGTCAATAAAACATATTAGAGAATAAAGCAAAAATATTACTGGCCAAAATTAAAATCAGACGTACAAATATATGTAAAAAACTGCCGGAATTGTCAGACGAAGAAGCTTGTTCGACAAAAGACACACCAAACTTTGACTCTCACTGACACGACAGGAAGAACATTCGATAAAAGTTCTATGAATATCGTAGGGCCTATGCCTACGTCGAAGCACGGAAAACAATTATATTCTTACAATGTAAAATCTCTTAACGAAATATTTCGTTGGCGTGCCATTAAAACAAGCTTCTTCAGTCGAGGTGGCAGACGCATTTGTTAAGATCAAGGATCCGCGTTTCTATTAGAACCTATGAGAGCCGTGGCTAAGAAATTTAAAATAAATCAGTATCAAACGAGCGCATACCACCCCTAGTCCAATGAGTCAATAGAAAGATCGCACTACGTGCTATCGGAATACCTAAAACATTTTATCTTAAGTAACAAGGATTGGGACGAGTGGGTCGACTTAGCCATGTTCTCGTATAATACAAACATTCACGAAGGAACGCAATATACTCCACACGAGTTAGTTTACGGCTAAATCAAAGCGAGCACACCAAACGACGAACATACAATGACCTTCTAGGACGAGAATTATGTTTACTATTCAGGAGAGTTAAACGAACAGTCGCAAAGATCGCAGGAAGCCGAAAAGGAAAATTTAGACGCCACGAAGGCAAAATTCAAAACATATTATGACAAGAAACAGAGAGCGGTAGAATTTCTGAAGGGCGACATTATTTACCTCCTAAACGGTAAGCATAAGAATAAGCTAGATGATCAGTACGTGGGACCGTAACAAATCATGGAAATATTAGGAAAAAACAATGTAAAAATAAGCACGCCAAGCGGGCATTCGCACGGTCCATGCGGATAGGTTAAAATTAGATAAATCCAAGCTAAAACGAACGTATGATAAGTCCATGAACCCTTCATCAAGGACTCTATTTTACCGACCAACTTAGGAGAACTGACCGACCAGTTACAAAGATCACAAGAAAGCGCTAAGGAGAATCTAGATAACGCTAAATTAAAATCTAAAACCTATTATGTTAGGAAACACAAAGTGTAGTAGCTAGTGTAGCGTTACCATCCGTGTCGATGGTCCGTAAGGTGATCCCCATCATTCCGATAGTCGATAAAGTAGAATGTAAGCAACAGCACCCAACCGCAAGCATCACTCTATCATTCATTAATGATATCATCACCATAATATTCTCGGTTCACCCACGATACGTGCAATATCCAGCGCTTAACGAGTGACCAAAGAGTTTTAGAAGGAAAAATAAAGTATAATAAGAAGCAATTGAGAAGCCATCAGAGACATCCACCCTGGAGGGCCTAAGGCCTACGCGTACCAAGCACCACAAGCAAGACCCCAGAGCAGCGGCCAAACCGTACTCAACGTCTCACAGAAGAAACCCTGAGATGGACTTGGATTCCATCAACACTTCTGGTGACCACGCGGCCCCGAACTTGGACTCAGGTATGAGTACAAATCCACTCATGGTGTTTCCCACCGCCAACTCCTACGAATCCTTAGCCCATGTCTTCTGAAATGATGATAAAAAATCTGAACAATGCGGTCTCCATTTCCTCCAAACCAAGAAATCCTGTCAACTCCAACACCCCCCCCCCCTTATACACACACACACACACACACACACACACACTAGAATAGCTTCCCGACCCTTTCTAAAAACCTTAGGAGCAATTTCAAAGGTGAATTCCACTTAAAATATCACGTCAACAAGACCCGTATTCTTCGAGAACATGGACGATTACGTAAGGTTTAAAAGCTACTGCTTAACCACTCACGTCCAATTCAATGCTTATGCCACTGAGCAGGACAAGATTTTAGCGGTAGTCGTTAGAGGACTCCCGAAGATCAATAAAGAAGACATAATCACTGAATTAGTTAACCTGGACGTTAAACCTCTTTCGTGCCAGGAAATCCAAAAGAACCCCAATTCTCTATACCTCATTTACAAAGTTACCTTCCCTGCAGATATCACTTTCAAACAAATCAATAAAATCATTTTCCTATTCAGCACAAGTGTGTACTGGGAAAAGTACAACAAATCCCGGCCCTATATCCAATGCTTCAGATGTCAAGCCCATAGCCACATTTCCGCTAATTGCAATAAAAATTACAAATTTGTTAATTGCAAATTACAAATTTTGTTAATTGCAATTAAAATTACAAATGTGCAGGTAGCCATGATTCCAGAATCTGCCAAAAATCTCCAGACACCCTGGCCACTTGTTTGAACTGCTAGAGAGCCCACTCAGCTAACCACTCTAAATGTCCTACCTTATCCACCTACCTCATCAAAAATAACTCTCCCCATCTAATAAATCCCATCACTAACACCACCCTCAAGCAACCACTCCAACCCATCCCACTGACTCCTCCCAAGGAAATCCAAACCACCATCCCTTCCTCGGGGACAAAATCGTATGCCCAAGCCCTGGCCTGCAACCCCAATCTCCCTCCCACCCCTCCTGTCAACAAGTTACCATCCTCAACTCTCGACAAAATAATTGAAATCTCGCGATAGCTTGAAGCCAATCATGATTTAGGTCTCCTATTAAACGCCCTCAAAGAAATTAACCAAAAGCTCAATTTATGTAAAACCAACGCTGAAAAACTTACCAATGAGAATTTCTGGATAACTCGATGCACCTTAATAAGGTTCTTCTCTGGAATGCTACCAGCATCAAAAATAAGATTCATGAGTACAAAATCCTCTCCAGGGAAAAACCCCACGAACACAACAAAAAGCGTTTTTCAGCAATGGTCCTTTTAGACCTGAACAAGGCTTTTGACTCCGTGTGACATAAGGGACTTTTCTTTAAACTACACGAATACAACTTCCCGACTAATTTAATAAAGACCATTAATAGTTTTATAAGTAACGGATCCTTCATAGTCAGGTTAAACAAAGAAAACTCAACAATTAGACAAGTTGAATCAGGCGTCCCACAGGGCTCTGTCCTAGGACCCATTCTCTTTAACATATACATCAATGATCTACCAGAAAAACCCATAAAACTCATCTTGCCACCTTTGCTTTTAAGGAAATACCTCCAATCTCATCTAAATTCCCTGCAACAATACTTCCAGGACTGGAAACTGAAACTAAACCCTACTAGAACCGAAGCCATTATCTTTCATAGAAAATATCCTAGTCTTTTCAAATATCTACCTCCACTTGAAATCTCCTCAGTTGAGTCCCCATGGATGAAAGAGGTTAAATATCTAGGAGTTATCATAGATCATGTCCCACTCAGGAGGCTCTACCCACTCATTGCTAGAAACAGCTTACTCCCCACTAAATTAAAAAGACTTCTTTACCTTACCTGCGTCCGTCCCATACTTATATACAAACAGCTACACTCCAAGATCAACATACCACAATTAAAAGATATCATCTACACACTCTTAAGCAACACGACTTAGCAAATCCAAAAACACCAGAACCCACTACTCAGGAAGCTAGGACCCACAGATGAAAACATAATACCTTACAGAATCAAAATGCAACTTCCATTACTAATTCAAGATTCTTTTTTAGGTCACACCTAATCACCTCTACCCAGTAAGGTCTTCTAACTCTACACTACGGCCCAGCCAACCAATAGGACCAACTCGGTATTGGACTCACCATATCATCAGTCTCATCTGTTTCAAACAACTGTAAATCCATCCAGAGAGGACCAAGTTCTAACTCAACATATACACGGGTTTTTGAAAGTTTCGTCCCGTAATTCACTCAAGGATTAACTGCAGCGATCAAGAAATTCAGCTCATCTCCCACGTGATTAATACAGGTTGAGGGCATCAATCGTTTGTCAGACGCCTAAGCGGTCGCTAGGAACGAAATTCAAGAGTTAGAAGTTAGAAATGAAGAGAACCAGAGAAGTAATTTTGCTCGTACTAACGAGACACAAGGCCTCGTAGGCTACGACCACGCTGGGCCTTCTTTGAACGTTACAACGTTCTCACTTTCGGAAGTCTCGGAACGTGAGACTCCGAATCTCCGTCCAACCAATCAAAACCTTTACGTACAATTACTTCAATCGTCTGAATACCATTTAGTAAAGGTAATACAAATGCAGGATGAAGATAGACCGCAGGATACATCACTGCGGGATGCACTCACGCGTCTCCATCGTTTACAATGGACGTCGAGAATATGTGCACCCGCTGACTCAGCAAATTTGTCAGCAAACGCATGTTATGGGAAGCCTTGCTCTTGGACCGTTTGCCTATCTGACGGAGCTAAAGAGAAACAACGGTACCCCATATAAGAGGCCTTCACCATCAGTGGCACCATCGATACAGACGGCACCTGTAAAGGAACGCAATACAGTGACCCTTACGGGACTTGGAATGACGTAATCGTTGAAACTACAGTATAAATCACACTACGAGACTTCTACGCCGCTGTATTGTTAAAAATCAAATCAGATCCACCTTCGCTTCGGAACTACCTGTGTTTATAACGCAGAAGCTTGCCAAGACTCGAAAGGCACCGAAAACTACTGGGAAGCGTTACCAACGGATAGTTGTGGATTCAATGACTACGATGTACCGTACGAAGGAATTGCTTCGAAGTTAACAACCAACGGACTCGTCAACTGAGCCACACTATATACCGTAACAACAAAAGATGTAACTTTTGCTCTCACTAAGACTGATGATGAACTTTCAGTCTGCGGGTACACTATCATCCGAACGGAACACCCGAAGTTATTCATTCTAAAGACTTCTCTAGGCAGAATCTTCAAAGGTCGGACTAAAACATCGGGAGATAACTCTGGACATCTTCGCCTATGTTAACTCAAAATTCATCTATGTAGAGCGCCATTTAAAAACACAAATCACAGACTTATATATAGACGTCACAAGGCAAAAATGCGCTCTCGAACAACAAATATTGAAGAATGTCCTGTCTCTCGCCTCATTAGCACCCGACGAAACTGCATGAGCCTTCATGAAGCAACCAGGATACACATGGCTGTAGTAGCCGCCAAAGTAATTCATTTTATCAGATGTGTTCCTGTAGAAGAAGTACGAGTACGACAAACAGAAGTATGCTATAGGGAACTTCCTATAACATAACAAAGTAAATAATCCTACTTCCTAGCATCCAAAACCCAAATAATTAACTAGGAAAGCATCTGTCGTCGAATCTAACGAACTATTACCACAGATGTATCACCTACACGGGACTTGGTCTGTACACAGTGCCATCCCCAAATTAGTAGAGACGATACCACCACCACCAATGATACAATCATTGGTAAGACCCGAATGGAGATATATTAGTCCCGAACATTTGGCCACGAGCGGAATCTACTCGATAGAAGATTAACTTTCGGTTCTGCCAGTGCTGGAATACTTGCTATTCTGAGACTGATAAAATATATTGCCGACACAGTACTACACGGGTTATTCATTACACAAAGTCTACGACTGGAGCATACATTTGATCGGAGCACTTTGGGAATCTCTAACCCACCTTCTGCTCCACCTCGCTACAGCACCAGGTGAAAGAAATAACGCGTCAACCACGGAACCAACCACATAGACAGGTTTACTCCCGGAGAAGACTAAGGAAGCAAAGAAAACGTCAGAAGAAACTTTATCGTTCCCCATCCTCAGTAGACTCCTCCACGAGGAACGTGACTATTGAAATTGCACGTACATCTACGCGCAGTTTTAAATAAGGGGCAAGTGTAACCTCACGCGACCCACTTACATAACACAAGAATAGGGTAACACCTCGTGCCCTCTATATAGGGAGTCATTTATTAACCATCTGTATTATACAGTACATGTACCGTGACCGCCATACAAGGAATCTTAATTTACATTTTACTAACAAATATTGTATGCACACATTTATTTTCTTATTAGACTATACATGGGGAACACTTTACGCTTACATCGAACTGAATTTTCAACGTCGATTGTTCCGTAGGGTACCCACTAAATGTGTATTCTTTGCGATTAATTTTTCTGACAGATCAACACTCGTGTATATGTTGTCTGTGCAGACAGTATGATAATGTGAATAATTTTGGATAATTTATTACTAGGGCCGTTTTCTTTATTGTTACTAAAATGAATGAACAGTAACGGTAATTCAAATCGATTTCTCGACATCACTGTACTTGGGAATGTCTGATGACATTCTTCATTTCTACTCCAAACTGGTGAATTTTGGGTAATCGCACTAATCCCATCCATATTATTAAGCCAAAAAATCTTTTTATTTCATTTGGATTTGTTTCAATCCATTTATCAAGACGACACATGATCGCTGTTCTGATAATATTTTCGCAGCATATATATTTGTTTGGTTTGCAATGATTTCAAATATTTCATTTGAAACAAAAAGACAATAAAAACTATGCGGTTCAGTATAGTCAAAAATTTCAGAATGATGGGAATTGATTTCCGATGAATTAGAAAATGTGATCTTTGATTGATTACACGAAGGAATATGCCAATTTGTATCACGAGCCTTTTGTGTATTATTTTCGTCATTTTCAAATTCGCTTTAACTATCTGATTCGATTCGTACGAATCGACGACGTACTGAAGATGGTATTGTCAAATCAGACAAACTGCTCGAGGAACTTTTCATACTATCTGACAACACTCGGCATCGTTTTAAAGGACTTGGCAAAAATATATCGTCAGTTGAATTGCTTGACGCAGAATATTCATTTGAAATCATAACTTTATGGGCTAATTAAAAAATTAAATAGGAGATACGAAACGCAAATATTTGTGTAATATATAAAAGTAAAATAAAGGTTCTTATCTGATCGTTTAACACTCTCGTAAAGAATAAAATCGTAAAATTATTACTGAACAACGCGAAGAAACATAAAAGACAAATGAGATCATCGACGATTGCATATTTTCAATCTAATCTAGATTTTTTCGTGTCGCACCGATAGAACTGATCTACATCATTTCGCTTATCACCAGCGGTTTTTCGAGATTCTTGTTTACTAACCTTATTGTCAGTTCCAATGTCTCAATCCTGTCCCTCTCTATTTTCACGAAATTGTGAGGATATACATACGTAAATAAGTACAAGATTTTTTTTCTTTATTTATATATGTTTATCTATTTATTTATATTTTGTTGGATACTTAGTATTTATCTTTTAAATGAACACGTTTATGACTTACGTTTAACTATCTTATTTCTTCAGATAGTGTGACCTTCGAGGGTCGTAGAATGGGAGGTATTCCGTGCGGTAGACCGGCCGGGGGGCACGTGTCAGGTATACTAGTCGATACGGGTTCCAACGAAAGAGACTAGAGTATGTCCTTAACTAATTTATTTCTAAGTCTATTAAAGTACAATTCGAATTTAATCGTTGTCAAAAGTATCGCAAAGTGTCCAGTTTGAAGATCGTAGTCGGAACTGGGACTGCGTGGGGGTACAGCCCTTCTTATTCGGGGCCTCGTCGCTCTAGGTGAGCCTTCATTGGTTGTTGTCCTCCAATCAGATGCGTTTGTGGGGCGTGGCGATGCCTACTACTTGGATTGTATGGACGTCTTCGGCGGCGACTCGAAGTGCGCTGCGATTGACCTTTGACGTCGGAGTGAGGACGGCTGGGTTTGGCCGTAGTGGAGGGGGTAAGTGTCGGGCGTTGACTGAGAACCGGCTGCGTGTGGCTGTTGCTGGCGGTGGTGGGGATGAACCATCCAGCGTGCCGGCAATATGGCCGGCCAGCGGGTTTCTCTGAGATGTGCAGGTAGCGGCCGTGCATATGTGAAAGCTTGCATTCCTGGGATTCCTGACGTTCCAGCATTCCTGGCCTTCCTCTCTGCCTGTGGACTTTCACTTGTCCAATTGTTTCCCGTAACGTTGGCGGGTTTCAATATCTCGACGGTCGTTTAACACTAGATTTACGGATTTTTATTATATACATATTTTTACTGAAGTGAGCCAATTTGACTCATACAAGAAAATTGAAGTTTTTTGCAAAGTAAATAGTTCCAAATCAATTTAAATTAAATGTTTATTGTCAAAAAATTCATGGAAAACATTTTTTACATATAAACCATGTTTTTGAAACACATTTTCCGCAAACATTTCTATTACATTTAGCACAATGGTTTGTACATTTGTTTCTTTTGTATAATTATTGTTGAACTTGACAATTCTTCCGTGCGTCAGTAGCATGAATTTCTGTCATTGGAATTGAAGTGTTCTCGACTTCTTCTCTATATTTGCTTCTTAGCTCTTCAGCCAATTGAAAAAGAAAATCTTTCCGTGAAATATTTATTTGAGTCGCTATATTTTCGAGTCATTTGGTCAAGTACATCAACGCCATACTTGGTGCTATTATAATAGGTTACTGTTTCTGGAACAAGTTTTTTATTTTTTTCAATTGTTATATTTTTATGTTTTGTACTTAGTAGCCAAACTTTTTTATTAGGCTTGCTTTTATAAATGGTCAGGGTACAATTCTCAGATCTATACAGTTTTGTAGAAAACTGTGTCATTTTATCTTTCTTGGCTTTCGCAGTTTTAGGTAATTCTTTTCGGTTTGCACGTATAGTGCCAACCAAAGTAGTTTTCTTTGCAAGTAACTTTTTTAATAATTCATGGCAGCTGTTTCATCGGCGGACGCTGCCTCGCCTTGTATCTTCACATTGTGAAGTGCGTAACGTTGTAAAAATTCAGCAAACCAGCCATTGCTCGCAGAAAATTTCACGTTTCGTAAACAGGATGACGGACTTGGTTCTAAATTCTCATCATTTGTTGCACTATTAAGAGATTCATATATTTTACTCGCACGTTTGTGTATAGCTCTGATCGTGGATTCACCTAATTTAAATTCATTAGCAACAGCTGTGGATCCTTCACCATCTGCTAGTCTATTTAATATTAGAATTTTTGTTTCTAATGGAATTGTCTGTCTTTTTACTTTCTTTTGACCATAATTATTCATTTTAAGAGAGTACTTATGTCTGAAAATAAAATAAAAATCATAAAAACTACATATAAATAGAAACAACAGTAACTGAATCTACCTCTTGTCATTAGATTGTTTCAAATAAATGAACAGAGCATCCCGAAGTCCAGATACATCGTTGTCAAGCAGACACGTAATCAGAGTTCGTCCTCAACATTGTATATGTACATTAATAGGAAACATTAAACTGGTGATTCATATACCGCATAAAAATAAATCGCACGAAAAAAATCGCACAAAAGCAAAATCGCATAAAAAAAGACCACACAAAAACAGGTTTTACTGTATTCCGGGATACGACGTTCCCTGTCAATTCCAATGAACTTTCGCGGGGTCGGTAACATCGAGCACACAAAATTTAGTGATCTAGTTCATAAAAATGCATACCTGCTTGGCGGAGTTTACAAGCAAGCCGAGATTGCGCTAAATGCATTGGAATCCGTTAGGATCAAATGGTTGGATATGGAGGCACCTGATGAAATTTATATTTGGGTAAAATACGTACGTAGGTCCACACATACGTATGTGTAGACGGGATCATGTATTCCACAACTTGTCTCCTCGGTTAACGGTTCGTCATTAATCAATATTCGATGATCGCATAAAATCGTGCTTGATTTTCGTAGAAAGCATTAAGTTATAGCATAACGGTGTTCTATGGCTTAATGTGCCGAAGTTGTGTCTTACAACGAATAAATGACGATATTTTATTTCAATTTACCCTCAAACATTATTCGGATAGATCCATTTGTGCATAGGAGAAGTCAATAAAAATGGAGATCGAGAGGGTGTATTTGCGGGATGTAATGTTATATGAATTTCGGAAAGGCACAAGTATTGGGATTGCCAAAAAAAAACATTCAAACCCTTTATTTGGACCGCACCCTTGAATACTCTACCCCAATCATTAGGAGATGCTCCCTTTAATCTGTTGGCATATAGAAGGAAAATTTTCTTCTTCTTTTTTTTTTCCTTCTCGTCAAAATTTGTTCGTCGCAATCATCGTACTCGAGATTATATTTTATTGGATGATTGCATAAAGATCGTGCCCGATTTAAATATAAACTTATATGGATTATATTTTAACGACAAAACACTTTTATTAATCAATTATATGGTCTTTATTCCATTCTACAATGGTTTTCTAACGATCAATAAACTTGTCGGTTCCATTATTTTCTTGAAAAACAGTTTTTAAGGTGGTTCTCGACGACTTCCTCGGAATTGAGATTCTTGTCATTTAAATTATTTTGCGAAGACCGGAACATATAAAAATCTAGAAGCGCGATATCTGGAATAGAATATGGCGGATGTTGCAGAATTTCCCCGTTGCAACTCATACAGACTTCGCAGCATCTGGGATGCATCTGGGTAATGTCGTGGTGTAAGATGACCCCTTATCGATCGGTCAAAATCGGACGTTTTCTCGAATTAGCTTATCCCTTTTAATCATGTATTAAAAAAACGTAATGTATCCAAGCTTTTTTAAATGACAAAAAGATGTTGAATTATCGATTTTCATCCTCTCAGCAATATTCTCAGTTGTAATCCTTAAGTACGGGGTCGATTTCTCCACATTAAAATCACCATTTCGAAAACTATCGAATCCTTTTTTATTGTTCGGACAACAAGGGTGCGGTCCAAATGAAAGGTTTGAATATTCTTTTTTTGCAATCCCAACACTCGCGCCTTTCCGAAATTGATATAACATTACATCCCACAAATACACCCTCTCGATCTCCATTTTTATTGGATCTCCATTTTAATGGATTTATCCGAATAATGTTTGAGGGTAAATTGAAATAAAATAACGTTATTTATTCGTTGTAAGAAACAATTTCGCCACAATAAACCACAGAACACCGTTATGCAATAACTTAATGCTTTCTACGAAAATCAGGTACGATTTTATGCGATCATCGAATATTGATTAATGACGAACCGTTAAACGAGGAGACAAGTTGTGTAATACATGATCCCGTCTACGCATACGTATGTGTGGACCTACGTACGTATTTTACCCAAATATAAATCTCTTCAGGCGCCATCATATACAATCATTTGATCCTAACGGATTTCAATGCATTTAGCGCAATCTCGGCTTGCTTGTAAACTCCGTCAAGCAGGTATGCATTTTTATGAACTAGATCACTAAATTTTGCGTGCTCGGTGTTACCGACCCCGCGAAAGTTCATTGGAATTGACAGAGAAAGTCGTATCCCGGAATATATGTTTGCACGAATCTCTTCGAGAGTCGGTCGCTATTGCAACCTTCCATCTCGGAAGATCAATTCGACCTTCAGCTCCGGTAATTTTCTTAACAACGACGGGAGAACGTCTTTTTATGAAGAGAGACATTGCATTACTATGAGCTTGTCGATTTTGATTTCTACAGTGGGCCAAGTAGATTTTTTGAAAATAGAAAAAGAGAAATAAATGAAAATGAAATATGAGCTAATTCTTTTCGCATAATTACCGTAAAAACGTGTTTTTTTTTTTTTCATCAATTAGCATCAATTGATAAAAAGCCTTTAATTTTGGTAAGAAAATTTGTTACCAGTAATTTATTTCGTACGACAACATTGGTTGAGTGTTGGTTTTTTAAAACAAAGCAAAGTAACGCCTCAAAAGTCATGGGTTTTTTTTTTCACCCAACCATTAATCGCAAATTAAATTTACACAGATAGTAAATCACGAAAAAAATATTATATAAAACAAGTCCGTTACCTCTTATCGATATTTTTATCAATTTTCTTGTTTTTCTTTGTTTTTCTCTTTTTATCGCAATCTTTCGAAAGAAGTACGAAACGTTAAGATAATAAATAGATAAGTAAATAGATAAAGTATATCGAATATTTTTGTTATTACAATTATATTCCATTCGATAAGAATCAACGTTTTCAACGAATTGAAATTGCTATTGAAATTGAGACAAAGTAACATCGGCGCATTTTCAAAAACCATGATTTTTATTCACCCAAAACACGGATTTACCATTATTTATATTAAATTTTACGGCATATTAAATTTACACGGAAAAGATATTGCTATATATATAATATTCCATAAATACTTACCGACTTATTATAGAACACTTACCATATTATTAATATTGGATGGAGGTATCTCTAGATTATATAGGTATAGTTTCAAGCAAATCGAAATATATATACAATAGTTATGATTTATTTCTTACAAACGTAACGATTTCTGAAGCTATAAAAGTATTTGAACAGGTAACTTTTGAGCCTTTAATAATTTAGTAGGAACACCTTTGACATGAATAACACCTTGTAAGCGATTATACATATTCCTTACTAATTTTTCTGTAACACTTGGTGATATGGAACTCCATATTTCGATTATTTTGTTTTTTAAACTTGTCTTTGATTTTATATTAAATTTTTGTAATTCTTTTCTTATCATTGCCCCTAGATGTTCAATCGGGTTAATATCTCAGGGCTTTGTGGTGGTGTGACCAACATGTGAGGGTTATTGTATATAATCCATTCCTTAACAATTCATGCGGTATATTTAGGATCATTATCCTGTTGAAATTAAAAATCTTCGTAAATATTCAATTTTGTTGCACTTTCCTCTAAATTTTGCTTCAAAATGTTCAAATATTTGTATTTATCTATTGTCCCTTCTAAGAAGATCAAATACCCGGTACACCACCTGCTGCCATACACCCCCAGATCATAATTGAGCCATCCCCGTGTTTTCCCGTAGCACACAAGTTTTTCACTTCCATCTCCGTATTTGCTTGTCTCCAAACAAACTTACGTCCGTCCGACCCAAAAACGTTAAATTTCGATTCATCTGAAAATATTACTTTATTCCATAAAGAATTATCTTTGCTAATAAATTCTTCGGCGAATTTTAATATTTTCTTCTTATTAATATCACTAATGTATGGCTTCTTTCTAGGAACCCTGGCATGAAAATCATTTTTATGTTGCACTCTTCTACGTAATTTTGGATGTCCATCTTTCTTGAAGTTCTGGTTAACTATCGTTCCTCGTTCTGTAACAGGAATCTTTGAATCTTTTTATTTCACTGATCAAAACTCTTTCTTCTCGTTCCGTTAAATTCTTTGGTCGACCTGAACGGTATTTATTATTTATAATTCCATTAGATTTCGATTTTTTAATAATCTAATGTATCGTAGATCTATTTATATCTAATAACTTACTTATTTCACCGTGTGTCTTAACTTCTTTGCGCCACTTGACAATTAATGTTCTCTTACTTTCAAAAATTTTAAATCTTTTCGGACACATGATAAATATTGTAATATTTTTCCACGAATAATGGAGATAAAGAATTATCTTTGCTAATAAATTCTTCGAACGAGAAGAAAGAGTTTTGATCAGTGAAATAAAAAGATTCAAAGATTCCTGCTACAGAACGAGGAACGATAGTTAACCAGAACTTCAAGGAAGATGTACATCCAAAATTATGTAGAAGAGTGTAATATTTTACCACGAATAATGGACTGTGACTAACAAATGTACATAAGACAACAACTAACGACAATCAATGTTTACAATTAGTACCGGGAAAACTTTGTTTACATTAATTCTTGACCATATTATTAATATTGGATGGAGGTATCTCTAGATTATATAGGTATAGTTTCAAGCAAATCGAAATATATATACAATAGTTATGATTTATTTCTTACAAACGTAACGATTTCTGAAGCTATAAAAGTATTTGAACAGGTAACTTTTTAGCCTTTAATAATTTAGTAGGAACACCTTTGACATGAATAACACCTTGTAAGCGATTATACATATTCCTTACTAATTTTTCTGTAACACTTGGTGATATGGAACTCCATATTTCGATTATTTTGTTTTTTAAACTTGTCTTTGATTTTATATTAAATTTTTGTAATTCTTTTCTTATCATTGCCCCTAGATGTTCAATCGGGTTAATATCTCAGGGCTTTGTGGTGGTGTGACCAACATGTGAGGGTTATTGTATATAATCCATTCCTTAACAATTCATGCGGTATATTTAGGATCATTATTCTGTTGAAATTAAAAATCTTCGTAAATATTCAATTTTGTTGCACTTTCCTCTAAATTTTGCTTCAAAATGTTCAAATATTTGTATTTATCTATTGTCCCTTCTAAGAAGATCAAATACCCGGTACACCACCTGCTGCCATACACCCCCAGATCATAATTGAGCCATCCCCGTGTTTTCCCGTAGCACACAAGTTTTTCACTTCCATCTCCGTATTTGCTTGTCTCCAAACAAACTTACGTCCGTCCGACCCAAAAACGTTAAATTTCGATTCATCTGAAAATATTACTTTATTCCATAAAGAATTATCTTTGCTAATAAATTCTTCGGCGAATTTTAATATTTTCTTCTTATTAATATCACTAATGTATGGCTTCTTTCTAGGAACCCTGGCATGAAAATCATTTTTATGTTGCACTCTTCTACGTAATTTTGGATGTCCATCTTTCTTGAAGTTCTGGTTAACTATCGTTCCTCGTTCTGTAGCAGGAATCTTTGAATCTTTTTATTTCACTGATCAAAACTCTTTCTTCTCGTTCCGTTAAATTCTTTGGTCGACCTGAACGGTATTTATTATTTATAATTCCATTAGATTTCGATTTTTTAATAATCTAATGTATCGTAGATCTATTTATATTTAATAACTTACTTATTTCACCGTGTGTCTTAACTTCTTTGCGCCACTTGACAATTAATGTTCTCTTACTTTCAAAAATTTTAAATCTTTTCGGACACATGATAAATATTGTAATATTTTTCCACGAATAATGGAGATAAAGAATTATCTTTGCTAATAAATTCTTCGAACGAGAAGAAAGAGTTTTGATCAGTGAAATAAAAAGATTCAAAGATTCCTGCTACAGAACGAGGAACGATAGTTAACCAGAACTTCAAGGAAGATGTACATCCAAAATTATGTAGAAGAGTGTAATATTTTACCACGAATAATGGACTGTGACTAACAAATGTACATAAGACAACAACTAACGACAATCAATGTTTACAATTAGTACCGGGATAACTTTGTTTACATTAATTCTTGACCATATTATTAATATTGGATGGAGGTATCTCTAGATTATATAGGTATAGTTTCAAGCAAATCGAAATATATATACAATAGTTATGATTTATTTCTTACAAACGTAACGATTTCTGAAGCTATAAAAGTATTTGAACAGGTAACTTTTGAGCCTTTAATAATTTAGTAGGAACACCTTTGACATGAATAACACCTTGTAAGCGATTATACATATTCCTTACTAATTTTTCTGTAACACTTGGTGATATGGAACTCCATATTTCGATTATTTTGTTTTTTAAACTTGTCTTTGATTTTATATTAAATTTTTGTAATTCTTTTCTTATCATTGCCCCTAGATGTTCAATCGGGTTAATATCTCAGGGCTTTGTGGTGGTGTGACCAACATGTGAGGGTTATTGTATATAATCCATTCCTTAACAATTCATGCGGTATATTTAGGATCATTATCCTGTTGAAATTAAAAATCTTCGTAAATATTCAATTTTGTTGCACTTTCCTCTAAATTTTGCTTCAAAATGTTCAAATATTTGTATTTATCTATTGTCCCTTCTAAGAAGATCAAATACCCGGTACACCACCTGCTGCCATACACCCCCAGATCATAATTGAGCCATCCCCGTGTTTTCCCGTAGCACACAAGTTTTTCACTTCCATCTCCGTATTTGCTTGTCTCCAAACAAACTTACGTCCGTCCGACCCAAAAACGTTAAATTTCGATTCATCTGAAAATATTACTTTATTCCATAAAGAATTATCTTTGCTAATAAATTCTTCGGCGAATTTTAATATTTTCTTCTTATTAATATCACTAATGTATAGCTTCTTTCTAGGAACCCTGGCATGAAAATCATTTTTATGTTGCACTCTTCTACGTAATTTTGGATGTCCATCTTTCTTGAAGTTCTGGTTAACTATCGTTCCTCGTTCTGTAACAGGAATCTTTGAATCTTTTTATTTCACTGATCAAAACTCTTTCTTCTCGTTCCGTTAGATTCTTTGGTCGACCTGAACGGTATTTATTATTTATAATTCCATTAGATTTCGATTTTTTAATAATCTAATGTATCGTAGATCTATTTATATTTAATAACTTACTTATTTCACCGTGTGTCTTAACTTCTTTGCGCCACTTGACAATTAATGTTCTCTTACTTTCAAAAATTTTAAATCTTTTCGGACACATGATAAATATTGTAATATTTTTCCACGAATAATGGAGATAAAGAATTATCTTTGCTAATAAATTCTTCGAACGAGAAGAAAGAGTTTTGATCAGTGAAATAAAAAGATTCAAAGATTCCTGCTACAGAACGAGGAACGATAGTTAACCAGAACTTCAAGGAAGATGTACATCCAAAATTATGTAGAAGAGTGTAATATTTTACCACGAATAATGGACTGTGACTAACAAATGTACATAAGACAACAACTAACGACAATCAATGTTTACAATTAGTACCGGGATAACTTTGTTTACATTAATTCTTGACCATATTATTAATATTGGATGGAGGTATCTCTAGATTATATAGGTATAGTTTCAAGCAAATCGAAATATATATACAATAGTTATGATTTATTTCTTACAAACGTAACGATTTCTGAAGCTATAAAAGTATTTGAACAGGTAACTTTTGAGCCTTTAATAATTTAGTAGGAACACCTTTGACATGAATAACACCTTGTAAGCGATTATACATATTCCTTACTAATTTTTCTGTAACACTTGGTGATATGGAACTCCATATTTCGATTATTTTGTTATTTAAACTTGTCTTTGATTTTATATTAAATTTTTGTAATTCTTTTCTTATCATTGCCCCTAGATGTTCAATCGGGTTAATATCTCAGGGCTTTGTGGTGGTGTGACCAACATGTGAGGGTTATTGTATATAATCCATTCCTTAACAATTCATGCGGTATATTTAGGATCATTATCCTGTTGAAATTAAAAATCTTCGTAAATATTCAATTTTGTTGCACTTTCCTCTAAATTTTGCTTCAAAATGTTCAAATATTTGTATTTATCTATTGTCCCTTCTAAGAAGATCAAATACCCGGTACACCACCTGCTGCCATACACCCCCAGATCATAATTGAGCCATCCCCGTGTTTTCCCGTAGCACACAAGTTTTTCACTTCCATCTCCGTATTTGCTTGTCTCCAAACAAACTTACGTCCGTCCGACCCAAAAACGTTAAATTTCGATTCATCTGAAAATATTACTTTATTCCATAAAGAATTATCTTTGCTAATAAATTCTTCGGCGAATTTTAATATTTTCTTCTTATTAATATCACTAATGTATAGCTTCTTTCTAGGAACCCTGGCATGAAAATCATTTTTATGTTGCACTCTTCTACGTAATTTTGGATGTCCATCTTTCTTGAAGTTCTGGTTAACTATCGTTCCTCGTTCTGTAACAGGAATCTTTGAATCTTTTTATTTCACTGATCAAAACTCTTTCTTCTCGTTCCGTTAAATTCTTTGGTCGACCTGAACGGTATTTATTATTTATAATTCCATTAGATTTCGATTTTTTAATAATCTAATGTATCGTAGATCTATTTATATTTAATAACTTACTTATTTCACCGTGTGTCTTAACTTCTTTGCGCCACTTGACAATTAATGTTCTCTTACTTTCAAAAATTTTAAATCTTTTCGGACACATGATAAATATTGTAATATTTTTCCACGAATAATGGAGATAAAGAATTATCTTTGCTAATAAATTCTTCGAACGAGAAGAAAGAGTTTTGATCAGTGAAATAAAAAGATTCAAAGATTCCTGCTACAGAACGAGGAACGATAGTTAACCAGAACTTCAAGGAAGATGTACATCCAAAATTATGTAGAAGAGTGTAATATTTTACCACGAATAATGGACTGTGACTAACAAATGTACATAAGACAACAACTAACGACAATCAATGTTTACAATTAGTACCGGGATAACTTTGTTTACATTAATTCTTGACCATATTATTAATATTGGATGGAGGTATCTCTAGATTATATAGGTATAGTTTCAAGCAAATCGAAATATATATACAATAGTTATGATTTATTTCTTACAAACGTAACGATTTCTGAAGCTATAAAAGTATTTGAACAGGTAACTTTTGAGCCTTTAATAATTTAGTAGGAACACCTTTGACATGAATAACACCTTGTAAGCGATTATACATATTCCTTACTAATTTTTCTGTAACACTTGGTGATATGGAACTCCATATTTCGATTATTTTGTTATTTAAACTTGTCTTTGATTTTATATTAAATTTTTGTAATTCTTTTCTTATCATTGCCCCTAGATGTTCAATCGGGTTAATATCTCAGGGCTTTGTGGTGGTGTGACCAACATGTGAGGGTTATTGTATATAATCCATTCCTTAACAATTCATGCGGTATATTTAGGATCATTATCCTGTTGAAATTAAAAATCTTCGTAAATATTCAATTTTGTTGCACTTTCCTCTAAATTTTGCTTCAAAATGTTCAAATATTTGTATTTATCTATTGTCCCTTCTAAGAAGATCAAATACCCGGTACACCACCTGCTGCCATACACCCCCAGATCATAATTGAGCCATCCCCGTGTTTTCCCGTAGCACACAAGTTTTTCACTTCCATCTCCGTATTTGCTTGTCTCCAAACAAACTTACGTCCGTCCGACCCAAAAACGTTAAATTTCGATTCATCTGAAAATATTACTTTATTCCATAAAGAATTATCTTTGCTAATAAATTCTTCGGCGAATTTTAATATTTTCTTCTTATTAATATCACTAATGTATGGCTTCTTTCTAGGAACCCTGGCATGAAAATCATTTTTATGTTGCACTCTTCTACGTAATTTTGGATGTCCATCTTTCTTGAAGTTCTGGTTAACTATCGTTCCTCGTTCTGTAACAGGAATCTTTGAATCTTTTTATTTCACTGATCAAAACTCTTTCTTCTCGTTCCGTTAGATTCTTTGGTCGACCTGAACGGTATTTATTATTTATAATTCCATTAGATTTCGATTTTTTAATAATCTAATGTATCGTAGATCTATTTATATTTAATAACTTACTTATTTCACCGTGTGTCTTAACTTCTTTGCGCCACTTGACAATTAATGTTCTCTTACTTTCAAAAATTTTAAATCTTTTCGGACACATGATAAATATTGTAATATTTTTCCACGAATAATGGAGATAAAGAATTATCTTTGCTAATAAATTCTTCGAACGAGAAGAAAGAGTTTTGATCAGTGAAATAAAAAGATTCAAATATTCCTGCTACAGAACGAGGAACGATAGTTAACCAGAACTTCAAGGAAGATGTACATCCAAAATTATGTAGAAGAGTGTAATATTTTACCACGAATAATGGACTGTGACTAACAAATGTACATAAGACAACAACTAACGACAATCAATGTTTACAATTAGTACCGGGATAACTTTGTTTACATTAATTCTTGACCATATTATTAATATTGGATGGAGGTATCTCTAGATTATATAGGTATAGTTTCAAGCAAATCGAAATATATATACAATAGTTATGATTTATTTCTTACAAACGTAACGATTTCTGAAGCTATAAAAGTATTTGAACAGGTAACTTTTGAGCCTTTAATAATTTAGTAGGAACACCTTTGACATGAATAACACCTTGTAAGCGATTATACATATTCCTTACTAATTTTTCTGTAACACTTGGTGATATGGAACTCCATATTTCGATTATTTTGTTATTTAAACTTGTCTTTGATTTTATATTAAATTTTTGTAATTCTTTTCTTATCATTGCCCCTAGATGTTCAATCGGGTTAATATCTCAGGGCTTTGTGGTGGTGTGACCAACATGTGAGGGTTATTGTATATAATCCATTCCTTAACAATTCATGCGGTATATTTAGGATCATTATCCTGTTGAAATTAAAAATCTTCGTAAATATTCAATTTTGTTGCACTTTCCTCTAAATTTTGCTTCAAAATGTTCAAATATTTGTATTTATCTATTGTCCCTTCTAAGAAGATCAAATACCCGGTACACCACCTGCTGCCATACACCCCCAGATCATAATTGAGCCATCCCCGTGTTTTCCCGTAGCACACAAGTTTTTCACTTCCATCTCCGTATTTGCTTGTCTCCAAACAAACTTACGTCCGTCCGACCCAAAAACGTTAAATTTCGATTCATCTGAAAATATTACTTTATTCCATAAAGAATTATCTTTGCTAATAAATTCTTCGGCGAATTTTAATATTTTCTTCTTATTAATATCACTAATGTATAGCTTCTTTCTAGGAACCCTGGCATGAAAATCATTTTTATGTTGCACTCTTCTACGTAATTTTGGATGTCCATCTTTCTTGAAGTTCTGGTTAACTATCGTTCCTCGTTCTGTAACAGGAATCTTTGAATCTTTTTATTTCACTGATCAAAACTCTTTCTTCTCGTTCCGTTAAATTCTTTGGTCGACCTGAACGGTATTTATTATTTATAATTCCATTAGATTTCGATTTTTTAATAATCTAATGTATCGTAGATCTATTTATATTTAATAACTTACTTATTTCACCGTGTGTCTTAACTTCTTTGCGCCACTTGACAATTAATGTTCTCTTACTTTCAAAAATTTTAAATCTTTTCGGACACATGATAAATATTGTAATATTTTTCCACGAATAATGGAGATAAAGAATTATCTTTGCTAATAAATTCTTCGAACGAGAAGAAAGAGTTTTGATCAGTGAAATAAAAAGATTCAAAGATTCCTGCTACAGAACGAGGAACGATAGTTAACCAGAACTTCAAGGAAGATGTACATCCAAAATTATGTAGAAGAGTGTAATATTTTACCACGAATAATGGACTGTGACTAACAAATGTACATAAGACAACAACTAACGACAATCAATGTTTACAATTAGTACCGGGATAACTTTGTTTACATTAATTCTTGACCATATTATTAATATTGGATGGAGGTATCTCTAGATTATATAGGTATAGTTTCAAGCAAATCGAAATATATATACAATAGTTATGATTTATTTCTTACAAACGTAACGATTTCTGAAGCTATAAAAGTATTTGAACAGGTAACTTTTGAGCCTTTAATAATTTAGTAGGAACACCTTTGACATGAATAACACCTTGTAAGCGATTATACATATTCCTTACTAATTTTTCTGTAACACTTGGTGATATGGAACTCCATATTTCGATTATTTTGTTTTTTAAACTTGTCTTTGATTTTATATTAAATTTTTGTAATTCTTTTCTTATCATTGCCCCTAGATGTTCAATCGGGTTAATATCTCAGGGCTTTGTGGTGGTGTGACCAACATGTGAGGGTTATTGTATATAATCCATTCCTTAACAATTCATGCGGTATATTTAGGATCATTATCCTGTTGAAATTAAAAATCTTCGTAAATATTCAATTTTGTTGCACTTTCCTCTAAATTTTGCTTCAAAATGTTCAAATATTTGTATTTATCTATTGTCCCTTCTAAGAAGATCAAATACCCGGTACACCACCTGCTGCCATACACCCCCAGATCATAATTGAGCCATCCCCGTGTTTTCCCGTAGCACACAAGTTTTTCACTTCCATCTCCGTATTTGCTTGTCTCCAAACAAACTTACGTCCGTCCGACCCAAAAACGTTAAATTTCGATTCATCTGAAAATATTACTTTATTCCATAAAGAATTATCTTTGCTAATAAATTCTTCGGCGAATTTTAATATTTTCTTCTTATTAATATCACTAATGTATGGCTTCTTTCTAGGAACCCTGGCATGAAAATCATTTTTATGTTGCACTCTTCTACGTAATTTTGGATGTCCATCTTTCTTGAAGTTCTGGTTAACTATCGTTCCTCGTTCTGTAACAGGAATCTTTGAATCTTTTTATTTCACTGATCAAAACTCTTTCTTCTCGTTCCGTTAAATTCTTTGGTCGACCTGAACGGTATTTATTATTTATAATTCCATTAGATTTCGATTTTTTAATAATCTAATGTATCGTAGATCTATTTATATTTAATAACTTACTTATTTCACCGTGTGTCTTAACTTCTTTGCGCCACTTGACAATTAATGTTCTCTTACTTTCAAAAATTTTAAATCTTTTCGGACACATGATAAATATTGTAATATTTTTCCACGAATAATGGAGATAAAGAATTATCTTTGCTAATAAATTCTTCGAACGAGAAGAAAGAGTTTTGATCAGTGAAATAAAAAGATTCAAAGATTCCTGCTACAGAACGAGGAACGATAGTTAACCAGAACTTCAAGGAAGATGTACATCCAAAATTATGTAGAAGAGTGTAATATTTTACCACGAATAATGGACTGTGACTAACAAATGTACATAAGACAACAACTAACGACAATCAATGTTTACAATTAGTACCGGGAAAACTTTGTTTACATTAATTCTTGACCATATTATTAATATTGGATGGAGGTATCTCTAGATTATATAGGTATAGTTTCAAGCAAATCGAAATATATATACAATAGTTATGATTTATTTCTTACAAACGTAACGATTTCTGAAGCTATAAAAGTATTTGAACAGGTAACTTTTTAGCCTTTAATAATTTAGTAGGAACACCTTTGACATGAATAACACCTTGTAAGCGATTATACATATTCCTTACTAATTTTTCTGTAACACTTGGTGATATGGAACTCCATATTTCGATTATTTTGTTATTTAAACTTGTCTTTGATTTTATATTAAATTTTTGTAATTCTTTTCTTATCATTGCCCCTAGATGTTCAATCGGGTTAATATCTCAGGGCTTTGTGGTGGTGTGACCAACATGTGAGGGTTATTGTATATAATCCATTCCTTAACAATTCATGCGGTATATTTAGGATCATTATCCTGTTGAAATTAAAAATCTTCGTAAATATTCAATTTTGTTGCACTTTCCTCTAAATTTTGCTTCAAAATGTTCAAATATTTGTATTTATCTATTGTCCCTTCTAAGAAGATCAAATACCCGGTACACCACCTGCTGCCATACACCCCCAGATCATAATTGAGCCATCCCCGTGTTTTCCCGTAGCACACAAGTTTTTCACTTCCATCTCCGTATTTGCTTGTCTCCAAACAAACTTACGTCCGTCCGACCCAAAAACGTTAAATTTCGATTCATCTGAAAATATTACTTTATTCCATAAAGAATTATCTTTGCTAATAAATTCTTCGGCGAATTTTAATATTTTCTTCTTATTAATATCACTAATGTATGGCTTCTTTCTAGGAACCCTGGCATGAAAATCATTTTTATGTTGCACTCTTCTACGTAATTTTGGATGTCCATCTTTCTTGAAGTTCTGGTTAACTATCGTTCCTCGTTCTGTAACAGGAATCTTTGAATCTTTTTATTTCACTGATCAAAACTCTTTCTTCTCGTTCCGTTAAATTCTTTGGTCGACCTGAACGGTATTTATTATTTATAATTCCATTAGATTTCGATTTTTTAATAATCTAATGTATCGTAGATCTATTTATATTTAATAACTTACTTATTTCACCGTGTGTCTTAACTTCTTTGCGCCACTTGACAATTAATGTTCTCTTACTTTCAAAAATTTTAAATCTTTTCGGACACATGATAAATATTGTAATATTTTTCCACGAATAATGGAGATAAAGAATTATCTTTGCTAATAAATTCTTCGAACGAGAAGAAAGAGTTTTGATCAGTGAAATAAAAAGATTCAAAGATTCCTGCTACAGAACGAGGAACGATAGTTAACCAGAACTTCAAGGAAGATGTACATCCAAAATTATGTAGAAGAGTGTAATATTTTACCACGAATAATGGACTGTGACTAACAAATGTACATAAGACAACAACTAACGACAATCAATGTTTACAATTAGTACCGGGATAACTTTGTTTACATTAATTCTTGACCATATTATTAATATTGGATGGAGGTATCTCTAGATTATATAGGTATAGTTTCAAGCAAATCGAAATATATATACAATAGTTATGATTTATTTCTTACAAACGTAACGATTTCTGAAGCTATAAAAGTATTTGAACAGGTAACTTTTGAGCCTTTAATAATTTAGTAGGAACACCTTTGACATGAATAACACCTTGTAAGCGATTATACATATTCCTTACTAATTTTTCTGTAACACTTGGTGATATGGAACTCCATATTTCGATTATTTTGTTTTTTAAACTTGTCTTTGATTTTATATTAAATTTTTGTAATTCTTTTCTTATCATTGCCCCTAGATGTTCAATCGGGTTAATATCTCAGGGCTTTGTGGTGGTGTGACCAACATGTGAGGGTTATTGTATATAATCCATTCCTTAACAATTCATGCGGTATATTTAGGATCATTATCCTGTTGAAATTAAAAATCTTCGTAAATATTCAATTTTGTTGCACTTTCCTCTAAATTTTGCTTCAAAATGTTCAAATATTTGTATTTATCTATTGTCCCTTCTAAGAAGATCAAATACCCGGTACACCACCTGCTGCCATACACCCCCAGATCATAATTGAGCCATCCCCGTGTTTTCCCGTAGCACACAAGTTTTTCACTTCCATCTCCGTATTTGCTTGTCTCCAAACAAACTTACGTCCGTCCGACCCAAAAACGTTAAATTTCGATTCATCTGAAAATATTACTTTATTCCATAAAGAATTATCTTTGCTAATAAATTCTTCGGCGAATTTTAATATTTTCTTCTTATTAATATCACTAATGTATGGCTTCTTTCTAGGAACCCTGGCATGAAAATCATTTTTATGTTGCACTCTTCTACGTAATTTTGGATGTCCATCTTTCTTGAAGTTCTGGTTAACTATCGTTCCTCGTTCTGTAACAGGAATCTTTGAATCTTTTTATTTCACTGATCAAAACTCTTTCTTCTCGTTCCGTTAAATTCTTTGGTCGACCTGAACGGTATTTATTATTTATAATTCCATTAGATTTCGATTTTTTAATAATCTAATGTATCGTAGATCTATTTATATTTAATAACTTACTTATTTCACCGTGTGTCTTAACTTCTTTGCGCCACTTGACAATTAATGTTCTCTTACTTTCAAAAATTTTAAATCTTTTCGGACACATGATAAATATTGTAATATTTTTCCACGAATAATGGAGATAAAGAATTATCTTTGCTAATAAATTCTTCGAACGAGAAGAAAGAGTTTTGATCAGTGAAATAAAAAGATTCAAATATTCCTGCTACAGAACGAGGAACGATAGTTAACCAGAACTTCAAGGAAGATGTACATCCAAAATTATGTAGAAGAGTGTAATATTTTACCACGAATAATGGACTGTGACTAACAAATGTACATAAGACAACAACTAACGACAATCAATGTTTACAATTAGTACCGGGAAAACTTTGTTTACATTAATTCTTGACCTAAGTTCGATATATTCAAAGACTTTTGTGGCTTCAGCAATCGTTACATTTGTAAAAAATAAATCATAACTATTTTATATATATTTCGATTTGCTTGAAACTATACCTATATAATCTAGAGAGGTCATACCACCATCCAATGTTAATAATATGTCGGTAAGTGTTCTATAATATACTTATTATAATTAATAAAATATTTCATGGCAAGTGTTTAAATATTTTCGTGAGTCACTGTATGTATATATGTATATATACCCAAACTTTTAAGAGATATTGTCTCTTTCTTTCAGCGTCCTTTAACGCTGTTGTAACCTTTTATATGGCCACTTCGAACGCCGGTAGATCAGCTAAAAGTTTTTTCCCAAATTCTATCAAACTTTCTTATCGCATCTCCGACGATCTCGCGGTTTGAATCTCTTGAAGTATCTTAGAAGTATCCAATAGATCATCCGTGTCTGATTCAGCAAGACAAGGCTACATATAAAAAATAAAAAAAATAAAAAATAAAAAAATGAGAGTAAACAAAAGCATGAGTGACTATATCGGCATAATTACTTATTATTATTATTATTATTATTATTATTATTATTATTATTATTATTATTATTATTATTATTATTATTATTATTATTACAATTTGAAACTCTTCTTATCAATCAAATCGTCGTACGCCAAGAGCAATGCCTCGCGTTCGCCGCGAAGTGCCTTCTTCAATCCATCCCTTTTCATAAGATCGAAATATCTACGGAATTCCTCTAACAATGAATTAGGCGTTTTAGCGTCCGCTATCTGAGCCTTCAACTTTTGTGCGACCAATTCCTCCGTTGGTATCAAAGCCTCTTCGACCTTCCGTCTCATTCTGTTCCACTCGGCATCATTCTCATCCTCCCCGTACACCACTGATCGCGAGTATCGCGAATAATGGTGGAAGATAAGAGAAAGAAAAAAAAGAAAACAAAACGAAAAATGAATTGACATGACCCTTTCAAGATATAATCATATCGAAATGCAATTTCACGCGAACGCGCGATATTATCAACCTTTGATGTCCTTAAAATTTGGAAAAAGATTGTCAGCGTCGAGCCGTGTCCTCTCGCACGTTGTTAAAAGTCTCATTAGTAGATACAATATAATAATAATAATTAAATTAATATAATAATAATAATATTTGATTTAAGATAATAATTATTTTATTTTTTTTTTTTTTTTTTTTTTTTTTTTTTAGGGAGGAGAAATGCATTTACGCACAATGTGCCAGGCTCCCCTTTCTGGACTACTGTCTACAACTCCTCCCTCTTCCGGCTGGACATTAGTTCGGGACTGTTTATCACATTTCTTCGGACTAGGCCTTTTTTCTTTGCCTTTTAGGCTTCCTGCTGACTGTCGTTCCTCCTTTCTTAATTACTTAGCAGGCTCTGTCCATGTCATTTTTTTTGCAAAGGATGTCCTGCACTCAGTGTGTAGTCAGATTCCAATGCTTTTCTTTTCGAAATATCTATGAAATATCCATGTCCGCTCAGGAATTGTGTCAAATAATGGTCGGTTTCGCCGTGCCGCCTCTCAAACCACGTCTTCACATCTTTAATTAGTCTAGCAGTCCAACGTCCTCGCGGTTCGTCTTCCCAAAGCGACTGCTAGCTCCGAATGGTCTTTTTTCCTTTCCTTTTCTTTTACTGTCGCCTTTTCCACCTTGGATTTCCTGAGGTGCACCGCTTTCCATTCTTTCGCCGTAAGTGCAATGTAGATGACTCCAGCGATTACTAAAATGGCTGGTTCGGACACCGTCCGATACGCAGAGGCTATCCTAAGCGCTGCTCCCCTCTGTACCTGCGTAAAGCGTTCCCGATACATCTTCTTGCTGAGACAGTCCGCCCACACCTTCAGCCCCATAAAGGATTACTGATTGTACCGCGGTCGTGAACAGTCGACGCTTGCTGGCTTTGGGCCCGGTAACGTTGAGTTGCTCAGAGTCTGCTCAGAGAAGTCATGCCCTTCGCGGCTTTGTTCGCCGATTGTTGAATCTGTGGCCAGAAACTGAATTTGCGGTCGATCGTCAGGCCCAGATATTTGATCGTAGGCTTGGCCTCCGCTACTACCTTTCCGACTAACAAAGGGAGAGTGGTGTTTGTTCTCCGCTTTGATGAGGATGACTATCTCTATCTTTTCGGGAGCTAACAGCAGGCCGTCATCTGCTATCATCAGCCGCTGACCGTCCGCATGACTTGGTTCAGCTTTATTTGGGCCAGTTCGACGTCTCTTGGCGCGATGAGGGCCGCGATGTCATCCGCGTAACCCACCAGGAGCGTTTCTTCCGGCATTTTGGTCCTCAGCAGGGTGTCATACGCTACGTTCCAGAGGTCCGGCCCGAGGATAAATCCTTGGATCGCTCCGGCCGTAACCTTCTTTTTCTTTTGTCCCTCCGTTGTCTGATAGAGTAGCATCCTGTCTCTCAGGTAGTCATCAAGCATGCGCAGGAGATACTTCGGTACTTGGAGGTGTATTCCAGCGCATGCGTGATGTCGCACCATTTTGCGGAATTGAAGGCGTTCTTTACGTCGAGCGTCACCAGTAGGACTACTCGACGCGAGTGCCAGTTGTGGTCCTCCGATTTCCGGACCGCCTTCGTGATTTCTTGCACCGCGTCGATCACTGATCGCCCCGCTCTAAAACCGTACTGCTTTGATGACAGGTCACCGGCAGCCTCAATCGCGGGTCTCAATCTCTCTTTGATTAGTTTTTCGAGCAGTTTACCCGCCGTGTCGAGCATGCACAACGGCCGATAGGACGATGGCAGCCTAGGATCTCCTTTGTCCTTGCCGATGAGCACGAGGCGTGCTACTTTCCATCGCAGGAGAAAACACCAGTTGCTAAGCAGGCATTTTATGCCTTTAGCAATAATCCTGGGTTTTTAATATTTCATTTGAAATGCCGTCGGGTCCTGGTGCCTTCTTATTTCGCAAGGTTCGGGCCGTCCTTTCCAATTCTTCAGCGCTAAAAGGCAGACAGTCCTCGACTTGGCCGAAGTCTACTTCCGGTCTGATGGGGTGTACCGGGAAGAGGGTACCCACGATGTTTTCCATGGTGCTCGTGTCCATGGCTCGGGATGGTTTCACAGCTCCGAGCTTCTGGGTTACAATTTTGTAGCCCAGTCCCTATGGGTCCTTGTTAATGTCCTCCCCCAGTTTTCTTCAACAGTCGACCTTGCTTTTGTTTATGGCCCGACCATGCTTTTGCTTTTCCGCGGTCTTATGTGCCGCAGATTCGGCATTTGCATCGTTCCCTTTCTTTGTCTGTTATGCAGCTCTCGTTGCAGCTTTCGGTGCAGCTTTCGTCGCAGTTCCGCGATTTCTGGGGTCCACCAGTATGCAGGTCGCTTCCCATGGCGAGATCTCTTGCGCGACTTGGCGGAATCGCAAGCCGAGACTATGTGTCGTAAAGTAGCCTTTACGAGCTTTTCTGTCGCGGCCTTTCCTGATTCTTCGGAATCTTCGGTCTCTCCTATCCCCCGGGATATCATCCTACTGAAGATTCCGGCGTCCATCTTATTGTTATTCCATCTGCGTGGGGTAGCTTCGTCCTCTCTGCTTCTCCGTGATTCTCTGCAGACGGAGAAAAGGCTCAGAATGATGTATTGGTGATCGCTGCCGGTGTAATCTTCGATCACCTTCCATTCCTCGATCCGCGATAACAGGCCCTCGTTTGCGAAGGAGATGTCCGGAATCATCTCGGTGTACCCGGGGCGTCGGAAGGTTGTGGTGGAGCCAACGTTCAGGACATAGAGCCCTGTTCTGGCCACCATTACCATCACGTATTTGCCCCTCGAGTTTTGGTGTAACATTCCCCACTGGACTGCCCTCGCATTGAAGTCGCCTGCCATCAGAATGCTGCCTGACGTATTTCGAACCACTTCCTCCAGCGTGTCTATTTTTTCCCGTAAGTCGTGGATGTGTTCGTTCGGTGTGAACTAGCAACTAAGATAAGTTACTTCCCCACATTTGATCCAAACGAAACGGAGAACCATAGAAACGATTACTTGTCCCCATATTGTTCACTGATCAACAGCAGATCTGCCTTCTTCTCCTGAGCCAGCTGATACAGTAGGTCGTTTGCTGTCCTGCTCCTGTTCAGGTTCGCTTGTAGTATTCGTGTCATCGCAGGAGCGATTTTTGGCCTTGTTAAGAGCTTCCTTGAAGATTCTACAGCGCCCTGATCCAGGGACGTGGTCCCGCTCGAGTTTACCCTGTCCTCTATCTTCTTCTGTGCAAAGCAGGCCGTTTTCCGAGGCCCTGCACTCTCTCGTCTGATGGTACGCTTCGCCACATCTGTGGCAGAGCCTGCTTCTATCAGGGCCCTTGCAGTTCCGGGCGGTGTGCCCATATCCGAGGCATCTGAAGCACCTTGAGATTACCGCCCTCCGTCTTATTCTGCAAATTACCCACACTACTTTGATATAATCCGACTTTAAAAGTCGGCTTGCTTCATGTTCGCTAACCTCAACGATGGCAATTTTAAGCCCTCTCCAGTTAGCCTTCGTGAGCCAGATCTTTGAATCTTCGGGGCGCTCTTGCGTATCCCTCTTCCACTTCTTGGACAGTGGTTAAGCTGTCAAGGTTCCTGATCTCTATCGTCACCCTAGGTTCCAAGTGGCGAACCATCGTTTTGTCTCCTAGGATGTTATTCAGTTTGTCTCCTTAAGCAACCTTGTTCTTTGTGCCCCTGCTCAGTTCCATGAGCATCACGCCCGCTCTTGTTTGGCCAATTAATTTTACCTCTGCTTCAGAGTCCTCCGGTTTGGTTTTGCTACGGATTTCTCCGAGCACCTACGCGTAAGTACTTCCTCCGCTCGGCTTGATCAAAAGGGCCTCCAGGCGAGGTTTTGCTCGTCTTGGTTTATTAACTCTTTTTTTCCTCCTAAACTATCCATGTTTGGTTTGTTGTTCTGGGTGTCCGTCCCATAGCTATTTTTGGTCCGCCCCGGAAATTAATCTCCGGTACCCTGTATATCTACAAGGCGTCGTCCCCCTATCTGCCACCTGGGGAGGTGTCCGATGGGGGAATAGCTCCCCCACACGGGGATTTAATATAATAATAATAAATTATAATATAATAATAATAATAATAATTTAAATATTTAATATAATAAAATAAAATTTGTTTTTAAATAAAAAAATAGAAAGATCTCTTCGAAATTGTACCTAAGCCGTCTGCCAAGTTTCGAACAATTCACAAGTACATATACGATGTCTTTTCAAGGATGCAACGAAAGATGCGGCCAAAAAAGTCCTGTCAATCTTTCGCTCGCGTTCACCCATTTTTCGCATACCATTGCGCCCATCGATACCGTATCTGCTCCGATACGACTTTGACTTTGATTTATGCTTGTCTAGAGAAAAAAGAAAAATCGATGAAATACGTGCGTCATAGATAAAGATTAAAAAAAAAAAGAGTCAAGTATGCACATCGATGTCTCCCCTCGTTGACAAGATTCTCAACTAGCATCACCATCTCGTTTCCAATTACTTCCAATAGAGATTTCATACGTTCCTCTTTGTAAACTACACCTCCCAATTTCAGAACGTTATCGACAAAACCAGAAATTGTTTCGAGCGATTCCTCCAAACCGATGAATCCGTCTCTGTATTATGAATTAGATTTCAATTAATGCGTAACAATCTTTTAACGGAGAAAAGAAATTGGAGCTTTTTGAATTGTAAGGATCTCTCTGAATGATCCTTGGTCATTACAATCGATTTAAGATCATTCATTATTGATCGTATTTATTCATTGATTTTTTAATAATCGTTTGTGTATAAATGTTTTTTTATATTAAGCCTGAAAATATGCAACACTTCAAACACCGTCGATAACGTCGCTCGCGAGGGCCATCTGCAGTAAGAAACTTTTCTTTCAATCCTTATAGATATACGATACCTTAGTACGCGAGTGTAACGCACATTGCTTATCATTAGAGGCGTTTAAAAAAATTTAATTTAAACGAATATAATATTTTTCTACCTTTAAATCAATCTTCTTCGACGCCCTTTCGAGATAACAAAAATAAATCAATAAACGAATGAATAAAATCTAATTTCGAAATTGCCGCATTCTCTAGTTCGTTTTTAATATCGTTCAATATCTTTGCGGCTTCGTCGAAAGAGATTTTATCTCTGGTTCGAGTAGCTTCGTTGCTACGTTTTATCCAGAATGCTTCTTCCTCGGCAATCGACGTGGATGGACGCGGACCGAGAAGATCCTCTTCTAATTTTTTCAAAGTGGTCGGATCTAATCCGGATGATTTAAGAGTAGGAGCCCAAACTTGTCGTTGAACCTCTAATGAGCGGAACCCTCGCCGGCTCCTATCGAAGTTACTTGCACCAAAACATGAAAATTCTCTTTCGTAACGATCGACTCCGACAGCAAGTAACGAACGAACGAACGAACAATCCGAAAGATTATATATTTTTTCTCCATTTCTTTTGATCGATTAAAAAGAAAAAGAGAGAAGCAACGTACGTTTGTATATGATAACTACCTTGAAAAAAACCAACGTGTTCCTTCCAGCAAGTAATTCGTTGCTGAGCTTCAAAGGGAGTCCATCGTTCTCGGTTTGAAATGGTTGAGCACAAAGGGTTCTGCACGTGGAATGATTGAAAAACTTTTTCAAAACCGGCGAGGACCACTTTATATCCTCTTGAACTGGTACACCGAAGAAATATCCAGCCGTAGAAACTATGAACGAACCACGCCTATCGATTACCACCATTTTCTTCTTAATATAGATTCTTCAATAACGTCGGCAATTTTCGTATAATTTAACGAATTTTGGTACGGTATTGTTATTATTAAGTCCAGCGGAAAAGTAGCATACGCGATGGATACACGTATGTGGTTTAAATGCGTAGTACGGGACGTGCCCGGGATAGTCATGTATTTGGCCTTACAGCTTGATAATCGTTCGAGTTACAGTGACAACCTAGTAGAAAAACAAAAGGCATTAATGCCACCCAATTTTCTATTAACACCTGGATAATATACAAGATGATTTTATACCAACAATATCCTATGGTTAATACTTTTATATTCGAAAGAAGAAAAATAAATAAATGGAAAATAAAATATAAAAAAAACACGATTTCTACTATATATATATATATATATATATATAATGATACGTAAAAACAATTAAATAATAAAATTAAATAAATTATAAAGTAAATAAATATTTACAATATTTAATTAATAATTGTAAATATATTGAAAAAAATATATACATATATACATATAAGTATATAAACGTGTGTGTGTAAATTTTATTATATTAGCTATGTCCCCAAGTAGGATAGGCATTTTTCTTTCTCTTTTTTATAATTTTTCTTTTCCTTTCTCTACTATTGGTTCGCTTCATTTTAATTTAATTTAAGGGATAGCAAACAAAATATTTTTCTCCTTTACCAAGAGATGATGTTCGCAAGCAATATTATCGATGAAATATAGAGTGTTACATATTTCAAGGCGCAAAAAATAAATACTTTCATAAACAATCTGAAAGGATTTTCCAAAATGATATACAGATTTCTATCTAGAAATACAAAATATACACATATATAATATATACATACATATATATAATATACCCCTTTAAGGAATACCTAACAATATACATATGCAATAAATAAAATGTCAATTTATATGATATTTTTCCGATAATCTTTTCTACACGCATACAATCGACAGAAAACGAATTTTAATATGGAAGAGCTTGTTGGAATTATTAACATTATTATCGGACCTTTATTTACATAATCCAAGTGTAGTATGACATTTTCGAGTCTTTGGGCGAGCCATTGAAAAACATACCAATGCAAAACTCGAGGCGAATATCCGCAGCTCGTATGCATACATATTAGCAATCACCATGCGTGCATCCGTATAATACCGTCAAATGCACAACTCGATTGGAAAAAGAAATAAATATATAAATAAATAAATATATAAATAAATAAATATATAAATAAATAAATACTTAAATAAATAAATAAATAAATAAGCAAATAAAGAAGGAATTAAAAACAAAATATAAGGCTATGGGTGTCAATTACATTTCACGTATATGCGTATACGTATACGTATGCGTATGTGTTCGTTTATACGACGATCGATATTTTTTATTTTTTCCTTTTTTTTTTCATTATTTATCGAACTACAAAATTCTAACGTTAGTTGATAATGGCCGATAACGCGCTGATAATAATATACGATATATAATAGTATTGTTATCGTTTATTACGTGTAACTCATGAAACCATTGATCGTAGTCACAAAGAGAGAGAAAAAATAAAAAAAAAGAAGAAAAAAGAAGTGAAAAGAATGAAAATCTCGTCGAATCTCTAAATTATCGATT